>VTPC01004385.1:57549-69082 GCA_011009095.1 Ignelater luminosus
TTTTTTCTAGATAAAATTTATAAAAACGTTCTAGGAGGATAATTATTATTTGTAAATCTCATTTAGTCAGAATTAAAAGGAACTAACCCCACAACATGTTTTTTCAAATTTCCGAAATCAGAATAGTCTTTCTTTCCGTTTCCTTATCGCTGAATGTGACCGTTCGTTATGGAATCCAATTTTTGTGTACCGCCTTATTGATTTATTTTAACAACTAATACGTATTTGTTTTCTGTCATTTGTCAATTGCAAATGTCATTGTCCTGCATTTAGCAATTTAGTTAATCTTATGCTGAAATTTGTTGTATTGCTTCACATTTTATTTATTATTTGTTTTTTATTTATTTATTGTTATTTATTACTGTTTATTAACAACTAATTTTATCTTATTCATTTTTAAAAAACATAGGATTAGGCAACCATCATAACAATGATCTACTGCGTATAACGTGACAAACATTCGAATACATATCCTGTTTTTCAAAGGCGGCAAATGCAGCCTCAAGCATGATTTCTCAGTCTACTGGACCCAAAACATTTATAAACACTTTGTATAATTATAATACTTGAGAATATTAAATACTATAAAAACAGTTTCACAGAATATGTTCATTTTTATTACGTAAATATTACAGGCATTACAAGACAACGTTTTTACAATAATTATAAATAGTATATGTTGCTAGGTGAGAAGCAGAAGGTGAGAGAAGAGGAAAACTTCAAAGAATTCTTTTATTGCAATAGTTCGTGCAACAGTTAAATTATAATTAATTAAAGCGAAATATTCTAATATGTATATAATGTTAATATTAGGTATATCGTAGAGAATATAAAATAGCTTCTGAAATTATGTTATGCCAACCCACGCATAAATTCGGGTGGTATTTCGAAGCTGAATGCAAAATCAAACTGAATTAAGATGACCAAATACGCAGAAATAGCACCAACCATCTGTAAAATATGAAATGAATCAGTTATATATTTATATACATAGTTGTGTGGAGGAAATGGATTTATATTCTATCTCTAAATATTTTACTGAAATTCTAAATAAATATCTAATAATAAATACACATTTTATTGTAAATTTATAAATTATTATTCTGTTTTTAAAACAAGTTTAAATATGTTAAACATATAATTATCAACTAATAAAATGGGTGCTTTAATTACTGTTATTTCACAGAGAAATTTAACAATAGTAAAACTCGCAAAACCTAAGTATAAATAATAAAAAATGATCATGATTATTAATTATTATTCCCACACAATTTATTGTACTTACCGAAAACAAAAATTTATAGTCTATATTAAAGTATCCTCCAGCAGTTATTCTCAGTTCTTCATGTAGCAAGTTTAATGCAAAAATATTTAACTGAAATTAGTAAAACTGATTAGTGACAATCATGGGCGTCCGTTCAATGATTTCCAGGGGGGGGGGGCGGCTAATCAACAAATTTATAATATAAGCATATATAAATACGTGTAGAAATAGACCACGAGATACGATTAAAAAATCCAGGGTGGACAAGCGCCCCTCCTTGCCCATAAGAGCGGATGCCCATGGTGACAATGAGCGTGTTTTTAGATTAAACGCATTTCGTAATTGCCATACAAACCATACAAGTTAAATAACAAATTAAGTATTTGCTCGGGAGTAGGTAATCTGATCCTGTCTGGCAATGTAGTGCTCTTCACTTCTTGAACAGAAATGTCGTGTTTTTGATGTTACAAGTAATTTTTAGAATATTCTTGCCTTAAGAACAGTTCTAGTATAATACTCCAGTAATATTTTCTAGTAATTAAGTTTATTTTTTGTGAAGTTAATTTAATCAAGTTAGGCGTGAAGTAATTACAAGTGTTTTTTAACAGTTACAGTTTCAAAAGTAAATACTTATACTATTTATTACATAATTTTTGAGTTTGTTATGGGTATTTTGTTGCTTTTTGAATCTCACTTAATTTATTTATGTCAGTGGTTTAACATTCTTTTTTATGACAGCATGCGATTCCTCTGGATCTACGTTATTATTGACCTACAGTTCTTTAAAAATAACTGTGATGCCTTATAGCCATAGTTTTGGCTTTGGTAGGTATAGAAAGTCGATTTTACTCGGAAAAGAAGCATTTTACGAAGTATTGTAAACAGCAAAGGGGACCTTTCTGTTAGATCTTTATCACCACTGACAAAGATATTGACTACAACGTTATTATGTTTATTATTATTATTATCATATCGTTATATCGGGATGTAGCCATCTTATTCTATCTATTTACATAAATAAACAAGCAATTTTTTTATTTTCCTAAGCTTTCGTTTTATTGTTTTTAAACCTCTTGTTTTATTTTTAAGAAAAGACCTTACAACCCGTGAACCAATCAAATAATATTATAGTAAAAAAGCAAAATTATATTAATTAAATAAATTAGAAAAAAATGAATAATATCAAACTTTAAATGAAATTCATTCAACTTCTCCAAATCTGACTGTCTCGTTCGATTTTTATTTAGCTTTTATTACTAAACAACTAGATTTATTATAAATTTATATACGAAATGTACGATAGATACGTTTAAAAAAATACAAAAATTCTTTGCGGTATTTACTTTTGAAACTTTACAAGTTGTGTAATAATATATACCTCCTTCCTGATAGCAGCATCTTTTTCATAAATTAAACTTTGCATAATGGCTCGTTTTAAACCTTCCCTCTAAAACATAAAAACACAATATTACTCATCTTGTTATGTTCACAGGTTTATTCTACATTGATATAAGTATGTATACCAGGGTTTGCTGTAAAATGTTAACTAAAGTATCAACGTTAAAGTATTATGATCAGAAATCTGAGTTTACTGTAGAAATTACAGGGCCCAATCAGTTGAGCACTCCGCGTATATTTTATTTTTATTTCTGTCATTTGGCATTAATACATGAAAATATTGCTAGATGTGTAAAAGCTTATTTATATTATTTATTCATTCACGGTGTAGTTTTTTCTGTATGCAGTTGATGATTTTGGGTATTTCGGGCATTTACAAAGTATGCCATTCAATTTAAATTCGAACATTTCTTTCAAGTCTACGGTTCTAAACATGATTGAAAGATATATAAAGGCAAAAACAGGCACGTAACTAGACTACCACTTTTGACACAGTAGAGTAGATGATCAACAAAAACCAAATATGCCATTTAGACCCTTTTTCGTTTCATTCCATTTCGTTGCGGAACACACGGAGGGCCGCCAGTTCTCCATCGTCTTTTGATACTTCTCCCATATTCTCTAGTCCGGGTGGGTTTGTTGTTTTCATTTCATTTTTTCTACTAAAGTCGTCCATTGTCTTTTGTCTTTTGTCATGTTCTTCAGTTGATCTTAGTTCAGTTCATGGTTTGTGTATTCTCTTACCATGGTCTATCTTTTCTAAAGCCTGACTATCTATGTGTTTTCTTAGCGTATGACCTAACCACTGCCATTTCCTTTTTCTGATTGTTTTCTCAATGGATTTTTGTTTTGTTATTATTCAGAGCACTTCGTTTGCAATCACCTCTACCCATCGTACTTTTACAATACTTCTTTTACATTGGTCGGTAAATGCTTGTATTTTCTATACTTGTTGTTTCGATTTATTAATTATATATTAACAGGTGTTTATAAACCCCATGTTTCACAATCATAAAGCAGAACAAAATCTTTATTTTGGTATTACTAGAAATTTCCGCATTACATGCACTTCTTTCCTAAATACGCAACAGTTTCTACACTATCTATCTTCTCACGGCCGATTATTAATTGTTCTTGAATCTTAATGTTTATTTTTTCGTAACCCCCATTTTCCTTCTTTCCATATCTTGATTGTCTTACCCTAACAGTTGTGATAGCATTCTTACCATTGGTTTAGCCCCTGCTTTAATCATTTTCGTTCGTGTATCATCTACTTTAGCGGCTTTATTAGTTTTAGGAGATTTTATAGCCTCTTTTATTTGTTGTGGCCCAATGTAGCCTGCATCAATATTTATTTCTTCACTTTTTGTATGTTTGCTCAAAATATTGTAACCAACTCTTTTTCACTTGTTAGTAGTTTCCATCTGCGCTTTTCACTTGATTGTTTAAATGTACGTAGTTCTCTCATATTTTTTTTGCTATGCTATAGAGAGTTTTTAGATCATTCTGTCTTGCTATCTATCCTGCCATTCTTAACAGTTGTCCTTGGTATTCTTATGTAATTTCTTGTACATTGTTTAACTTCTTCATCTATTCTACTGCATTTCTGTATAGTATCAAGTACATTACTCAAATAAATTATTTTCAGCTACTACGGTGAATATACGATCCTTGTTGGTGCCTGGTTCACCCTGACTTACTCTTGGTTAGATACTTAAACATAACACTCAATACCGCTAGAAAAAAATTGATTAATAAAGTCACTTCTAGTATAGAACATGCCACGATAATTCGGACAGACTTATTCAGTCGCACCTTAACTCATATTACAAACTTTGTGTAATCCTCTTAAAGTGGTTTCAGAATTTTCGAAGAATGTATTAAAAGTATACGGACCGTAACAATAATTAGTTGTAGTATTAATTAGAAGTGAAGTTTAAATTTGCAACCTCTTGTAAAACCAATCGACCGTATAAAGCGTACGGTACAGCTTCGAAAGAATAATACATTTTTATTTACTTGGAACGGTCGATCCTCTTTTAATGTTTAGAAAAAAGTGTGACTGTAAATTTTAGCAGTTTTGATCTATTCTATTAAGTGACCATTTACAGTAAACCCGGGTATGTCTATTACTGTTCTTGTAGTAATTATTGATATCACTTGGTGGAATTTCAACAATTTGTGGAAAATATCAAGATATCTTACTAAACAAGGTCAAAAAGAATGACCTCTACAATTTGAATATTTAAGACAGCTATACAGAGTACTGAAAAGTAGTGTGGTGTGGTCTTTAACTTTTCCTTAAGTGACCTTTTATATTTTGACATTCTCTTGTTTCTTGTTCATTTCTGATTGCAGTAATATAGCACTCTGTAGGTCTAACACTAAAGGCCGATGGACACTAACAAGAATAACTCGTGAAGTTACTTTGAAAGTGTTTTTTACATGTCCGTGGACACTAAGAAGTTGTGTTAATTTTCGTGGGTTTTGAATCTATACGCCAAATGTGACTTCAGGTTGTCCAACATATCAACATTTCATATATATTCTTATGATTATTGTTGACGTTTCATAACCTTTATAACCAAAGGTTTTGTATAATTTTTGTTCATAACAGAAACCTTTCTAGTTCATTACTAACGTCTCTGGTGTGATATTTCGGATTTACCCGACGTATTTTCTTTAAAAATTTTCTATAAAAATCCGGAAACAGCTGATCCCAGATGTTGGCAAGGTTGGCAGCAAGTAACTTCGTTAAATGCGCATGCACCACTTGTAGAATTTAAGTGAACTTGTAAAGAAAATACCGCACGTTCCAGTTTTTCTTGGCAAGTTTGATTGTTAAAAGTTCGACTTTAAAATTGCAACCATCTCTTTTTAACGCATGGGAATGTGCGAGAGAGAAAGCCTTTACAAGTTATTCTTGTTAGTGTCCATCGACCTTAATAGTTATAGTTAAGGGGCTATGTCAAACATTTTTCGAATATTATTATTTGAATTTTGTAGTATTAAATGCATTTCTTGAAAATAGTGCTGAAATTAAAAAATCATATTTTTTGAAAAAAAGTAAACTTGTGGTTGATTCACAAATGCAATTCGAAATAGCAAGGAAATCGGAGTTTATTGTTTCACACTATAGATGTATAATATTAGGTAGATTTACTTGTTAATGAATTAAAGTAGATTCGATAATCCTTTAAAATGTCAAATTAATTTTAAGACGTAGAGGTAATAACCTCGCATGATTGTTCTGAATATCTTTTTTTGCTCTCTCTCCACAGTTCGTTGAAATTCCTTGCATATCACGTACTTAAATTTAACCTACCTGTTTAAAACAGTTTTCGGCTGTAGTGGCAAAAATAATAATTTTGGTAACTGCATAAGATATCCAGAATAACGATTCATAAAGTGGAACTATTGTACTAGTATGGTAAAATGAAGAATAACCGTTATATACTTGTACTACTAACGTGGAGAACATAACCATCAACGTAAAAAGAATTGGAATATTGAATACTTTATCGACTTGCTTTACAATTACGCACATCTCTTGATAGATATCTTGACATTTCGTTATATAGAAAATCTTTTTCGATTTCGTCATTTGGGTAGATTGTAATGTATTACTATAATAATTTATATTAAGTAAGTCTAAAATTAATCCTATTTGCCCGAAAATTTGATTTATGGCCGTTAAAGAGAAAACAAAACTTCCAATAAGCGCACTTTGACTTAAAGAGTTAGCTAAAAAACTTAAATCCGTCCATAGTGATAATACCGAAATTCTAGATAAACGAAGCGACTCTACTGTAAGTCCGATGAAATAAAAGCAGATAAAAGATATATCAAGAGCCATCCACCATAATGTTGCAATTCTCAATTTTACATAATCTAAAGTCGTTCCTAATTTGAATACCTTTCTATCAACGCTGTAAAGTTTTTCCCATATTTTTATTGTTGTCCTCGTATATAATTTATTGCAGAGAGCTCTTGAAAAAACCATAGAAAATATGAAAGTTCCATTTATAGCAAATGCCATATTTAAAATAACAGATCCTAAATTGTTAATTTTTGGAAAGATTAATAGATTGCAAGCTGCGCTAAATACCATTACTGTTTGTGTTAACCAAGTTACAGCATCGTATGTCTTTGAATACTCTATATAGGAGTGGCCAATAAAATGTTTTATTTTAAATGGTGTTAGACCTAAAACCCTTGAAAATATGTGCACAGGATAGAAGCTCCAGAACATGTTTCTAGTTAGGTCTGACATATTTTTTTCTTATTCGATGTATCTTACGTAATAATAAAAATACGTCAATGACTGTTCAGCAGAAATGTAGGTGATTTGGTCAAGGGCAAGTTTTTCATCAACGAAACTAAAAACACCATTGGGAAATAACACAAAGCATTATTTAATACGAAGACAATATATTTGTGACACAATAATGATCTCGGTTTATTTTGTTTGGTAGGCACTTATTGGTTATTAGTAAGTTGAGCGTACCCATTTTATTCACTTATTATCTTTTAAGAAGTTGAAATAGGGATTAGGAGGGATAAAGCTTATCTTGGACATACATTCTCGGAAAGACTTGTAAGTACCTAGTGATTGAAATTCTTTTTTCGTTTAAGAGTGTATAGAAAAATTCTGTAAGTTAAAAAACTGTTTTGCATACTTTTTAAGTATGTTTTGAAATACAGCAGACCACCGTATAACGCGGTACATACTCACCTGTGTTAAATTACATGCTGATTAATAACCTAAAAAGAAATCTGAGTTAACTGTTTTGGATGTTGACTTAGAAAAAAACGAAAATGAAGATTCACGTTTCTTGCTTGCAGTTTCTTTATTATAAAAAAATTAAAGATATAAGGTAACAGCCTTAAGAAAGTTTTTACGACCAATAAATGGAGATTATTAAAATGTCTAACTCACGTTTTGGTTTTACTGAACCATATTCAGATTTGTTTTTATTTTATTATAATAGCTATATTTAATACTTACGTTATTTATGGGATATTTTATGCTGGTTTCAAGGATGTAGTATATTTTACAGTCTGCAGTGCATCAAAAAGTAAGTGGTAGGTGATAAAAATTCAAGGCGTAATTTTGGAAAATCTAAGCAGATGTCTGTTGGATTTAATCTTTTTACTTTGGTGTGACTGCAGTGGCAAAATGATATTATCTGGCGGTATTTCCAAAACCGGCGATTCTCCACACTGGGAGTCAAGTTTTTAGTGTTAGTTTTAGTCTTTTTTGTAGAGCTGCAGGATGATACCCATAAAGCCGTGTAATGGTAAATAAGGATAGGCGGTCTGCTAGGTGTATTTGAAAGTAAAATATAAACAGGAGGAACGAAATGATCAAGCACAGGTACGCAATGCCGACCACTAGAAACTCATAAAGAGACTTCTCATCTAAAAGACTTTGTTGACTTGATGTCTAGAAATGCAACCATTAAGCAGCAATTAGAATTCACGATGATTTTAATGTTGTGCGCACAAGAAGAACTGGATTTGCAGTGGATCTGCCAAAGAGCAAGCCAAACTGGTCTCGAGAAATTGTCTTATCTTTTAACCAGGATTTTTCCAGAAGCTCTTACAATAACAATGAAAGGAAAAACAGGCCTGAAGGAAGTTGAAACGGTAAGAGTATCTTGAAATATATGTATCAAGACGACTGTTTCCTCCTTTCAACCGCTTGGGAAGTAATTATAACGGATGCAATAGTTGAGGATTTGCATAAGAAGTTCCATATTAAATGGAGGCAGGTAGGGGTAAGGCTTTTTAGTTAGAAGGGAAGTACTATTGTACTGGTGGCTGTCTTCTGCTTGAGGAGAACTAATTATGGCTTTTAAAACGTCTGGAAAGTCCATTGAGCAAATCTAGGACCGGAGCAGTCATCTGGCGTTTAGTAGATTGCGTCCAAGGCGTGGACAAAAAGATTTTACTGTTTCTGACTTCCTGAGGTTCTGTAATTGTGTGATTGTTATGAATAAAGTAATAGTGTTGGATTTCCTTTTGGTCAGTTAGGATATGGAACTTGTCAGATTATGGCACCTAGTGGCGATCTAGATTTGAACAGTGGCAAATGTAATTTTTAAAAATGTCATTTTATAGTTTTCTCGAAAAGGTCCCAGTTTGAGTAAACCTACGAAATATCTAAAGCAATTCACATTTTTTGGAAATACAGTGTATTTTCAACGTTTTAGAATTTAGAACATTTATTGTAGGTCACTGGAATGACTATTTATTTCGATTCCAAAATGGAAGTTACACAAGGCTTGCTGGAAAGATTTCTATAATCAGGTACTTTCGGTGGTGTCAGCATTGCGCCATTGTCAAATGATCAGTTGTTTCTTCCGTATTTTTGGACATGTCGCAACCATAACTTTAGAAGATCGAAGAATTGTGAACGCTGATTTGTACACAACAGTTTGTTTGCCGGAAGTCATCGGTGAAATCAGAAAAACAATCCAAATCGGCACATCCTTTTTTACCATGACAATGCAAATGCCCACACAGCTTCACAACTGTCGACCTTTTTAGCCAGTGCAAAAGTGAGATTGATGTCGCATTATCCATATTTGCCTGATCTAGCACCAAATAACTTTTTTCTGTTCTCGACAATCAACAACAAGATTACATTTGCAGAAATTTTTCCAGCAAGCCTCGTAAGAATTAAAAGTTTGATGAAACATAATCATTGTTATATCACAGTCATCATGTCATTTTTACTTTTACATTTTAATTAGGCGAAGCTTACAATAAATTAGAAACTCTTGATCCATTTATTTTTTCTACTTTACAGATATGAAATTAATCACTTGCTCACAATTAAGTAGAGCATATTTAATAAAACAAAAATAGAAGAAAGGTTTTAATAGCAAAACGCTTTTGTTCTAAATTATGAGACAAAGATAAAATTAGAGATATTATTAAAATTAGAGCATTTGAGAGATTAAAAACGCCCTTTGACTAAATTATTCAGTTATTGCAATTAGGTTAACGAAATCATGCAAAGAAGTAATTAAGTTATGCACTAAAAAGTATCCTTCATTCAGGCCTATTAGAGCAAATAAAATATCTAGTTTTCATAATTTTTATTAGAGAAATCCCTGAAAGGTTGTGGTATATAAAACCACTAATCAATAAACCCAAACTTTTGAAATCCTTTCAAAGCGGCAATAAAACGAGTCTTAAACAGATATCGTGCTGTTTACACAGTGTTTCATATACCGGAAAGAGGGCAAACCTACTAAACATTTGTTGCGGTGTATATCTAAGCGGATATTAAAGAGTTGAGATGAACTTCATTGTGGGCTTAGTAAATATTGTAAGATTAACAGTCTGTGGTTTATCATTCTTATCTTATCATATCCTTATTTCCAAATAATAAATGAATTTGTTTTTCTGTTTATTATTTTTAATTAAATAAAAGTATACTAATAAGGCAAAATAAATAAATAAACTTTCTTCTTTATTATTAATCGGATTAAATGGTATAAAATTCATCTCTCTCAAATGTGATGGTAGATATTATAATAACGGTATACTATGTATAGCTTCTTTTGAATTATAATATTTATACTATGCTAATTATACATATCCATGTAAAGTAAACTTCCTATACTAATATCCCAGAAGAACAGAAACGATGATATGGATTCTTGAAATATTTAGTGAGAGGAGACTTTCTAGTGAGAAGTAACGTATCGTGATGTTTATGCGCCAATTACGGGTACGAATGAATTACCATGAATGATTATTTCTGTAACTCGAATGTACAGGGTGTCTCGTGACATACATTTAATATTTTCTCAATGTATAGTTTAGGTCATTACAAGTCAAAAACAAAGAGTGGGCATTTTGGCTATTCTCAATATTAAAGGAGTTATGAATATTTCTAGTTGTAAACTGAAAAGTGCAAAAAACGCAATTTTACTTATTAATATCTTTAATTACACTAACTCACCACAATAACTGTTCTAAACGATTGCCACCATTTCGTAGGTAAGTTCTTGTTCTCTGTTGTTGTTCTGTAAAAAAAATTGAGATCGTGTCTAGTACGCGCTGTTCTCTTAGTTCTGCTTCAGTTTGGGACCTCGTTTCATAAACCATACTTTTGATATGGCTTCATAGGTGATAATAATCTAAGAACATCATATTTGGCGATCCAACTACGAAATATTCAACCTATGTCACGGTACACACGTATTGTTTATATTTGTCAGTTCACAACTAAAAATGTCCATAACTCTTTTAATATTGAAAATAGTCGAGATGACCACTGTTGAATAAATATCACGAAACACCCTGTATATTATAAGGAGCTTCTGTAAACCGTTTTTTATACTACGATAACGTTACCTCTATGATAACAACCAATCAGATTGCTGGTTGTTATGCGGTCACATTACCATATATTCAGTGTACGTTATACAAAGTTCTTTATTGTCATTGCCGAAGTAATCGCAGACACACCCAAAATATTTCACAGCCACTTTTTATTATGAGAATTTCTGATTATACGTTAGTTACAGTGGCGTACCTAACGGGGGGTGGAGGGGGCGGTCCGCCCCGGGCCTCATCTTATAGGGGCCCCCAAATGGGCCATCAATAATTATACAAATTATACAAAGAAGTAAAATAGAAGAAGCATAGACATTGGGAAATAGAACATGTTTGGTAAAAACTGGAAGCACAGAAGATAAAAACGAGATCATGCAAAACAAAAAAAAAACTGAGACTGATTAAACATGAACAAGTACGTATAAACAACGATCTAACAAAAGAAGAGATGCGTACACAACGCGAAATCTAAAATAGAGCAAAAGAAGAAGCAAGCAAGGGCAATCAAGTTAAAAC
>VTPC01004385.1:74082-94023 GCA_011009095.1 Ignelater luminosus
GCACTAATAATTTCTGCATATTCTTTCTTATTTTTTTTATAACTGAGATAAAAGTGGAACTCTTTGTAGTTGCATAATGAAGGAAAGGAGAAAGGAAGCTGTGTGCGCAGATTCCAGCTGTTTTATTTTTCTACCTATGTAGGTATATAAATATATAGAATTCGCCACATGATCATAGGCATTTTTCTCATCAACAATGCCGATACTATTCCTTGCCAGATTATTGCCATTGTTCTTGCGTTGCTTTATTACAGTGTCTCGTTTTCCATCGTAAAGAAGCTAGTTACTCTAGCAAGGATTATCAATGTTAAAAAATATTTATTGTAGACAGAACTGTACTTTCTAAAGTTTATTGAACTGAAATTGTAAAATGAAGAGGTTCGTTAATGATAGCAGAGACACTCATAAGATTTGATGAAGTTTTGCAACAAATAACGTTGAAACTGTTAGGTTTAGAGTTAACATAATGCTTTGGTGCAATCAGCAATGAATGTGGAACAAACTATTAATAAATAAATAGCAAGTTCTATTTAAAAAAAAGTCAGTAGAATTACTCTCTGCCTTTCTCAATTACTCTGTATTAAAAAATAACGTAATTACTACGTAGTTAAATATTGATAATTACTTTCTAAGGTTAAGAATTGATTTTTACTACCGTAAGGCATTTAGAACAAAATATTTATTGATTATAACACATGGGTGAAAAGTCCCAGGCCTAACAAAGAAAACACGGTTTTTTTTGTTCAAAATTAGCTTTATTCATCAACGTAAGTTCCATCAAGAACAACGCAATCATTCCAGCGCCGCTCTAACATTTCAATACCACTTTTGTAGAACGATTTATCTTTTGCCTCAAAATAGGACTCAGTTTCAGCGATAACCTCTTCATTCGAGCGAAATTTCTTACCGGCAAGCATTTTTTTTAGGTCTGCGAACAGCCAGTAGTCGCTGGGAGCCAAATCTGGCGAATACGGTGGATGTGGGAGCAATTCGAAGTTCAATTCATGTAGTTTTGCCATTGTTTTGATTGACTTGTGACACGGTGCGTTGTCTTGATGAAACAAAATTTTTTTCTTTGCCATATGCGGCCGTTTCTTTGCAATTTCGGCCTTCAAACGCTCCAATAACGCTATATAATATTCACTGTTGATGGTATTTCCTTTCTCAAGATAGTCGATGAATATTACACCACGCACATCCCAAAATACCGAGGCCATAACCTTTCCAGCCGATTGTTGTGCTTTCGGTCGCTTTGGACGAGGTTCACCAGTTGCTGTCCACTCAGATGACGATCGTTTTGATTCCGGAGTGAAGCGATGGATCCATGTTTCATCCATTGTCACATATCGACGCAAAAATTCCGGTTTGTTACGTTTAAACATGGCCAAACACTGCTCAGAAACATCAACACGTTCTTGTTTTTGGTGAACAGTGAGCAAACGCGGCACCCACTTTGAGCAGAGCTTTCTCATAGTCAAATGCTCATGCAATATAAAGCCAACACGTTCTTTTGATATCTTTACGATGTCAGCTAACTCACGCAACTTCACTTTTCGATCATTCAAAACGATTTTGTGGATTTTTTTGATGTTTTCTGGTGTTACCGCCTCATTTGGACGTCCACTGCGTTCTGCATCATCGGTGTCTCTACGACCACGTTTGAAGTCAGCAAACCAACGTTTTATTGTTGTTTCTGATGGAGCGGAGTCCCCATAACACTTTTCAAGCCATTGCTTCGCTTGAACGGTATTTTTTCCCATCAAGAAGCAGTGTAAAATTAAAACACGAAATTGTTTTTGATACATTGTTTTGAAAATAACAAAAGTAGCGTCACTCTTAGCACAATAACTCACAAAATAATGAATAGAATATCATGAAATTGTAACAGCTGTCTTTTGAAGGTTAGTACTAACTGAAAAAGCGGTGAATGCAATAGAACTAGCGCCATCTATTTGTTAGGCCTGGGACTTTTCAGCCCATGTGTTATCGAGATAACTTGTTCAATTTGTTAGAATTGTTAGTTTATATCTGAGTAGCATAGAATAATCCTAGAAAGCACAACTAATTGTTCTGTACATTTTTTATCAAACATTTTGTGACATTCTCAAAAATAATGATGTTATCCTCCGATTATTGATTGCTGGGACACTCTATTGTGTACACCACTAATGCGAATATCTCCACGTAGCTAGTCTGTTTTTCAATAATCTGTTTATTACTAAAGTTATTTTTATTATTTATAACCAGTAGGATCTTTAAATAAATATTACATTTTGTAATCAAACATACTATAAGTTAAACCATTTCCTTCTTTATTAACAAGGAAGAAATTAATGCTTAGACCAGAAAGAACTGCTTTAAAAAATTTTATACTTTTCAAGCTGTTTCTCATTAAAAGTGCTCCCAACTGATTTATATACATTTTTCATTATGTTATAAAATTTTGATTTGAAAAAGTTACTTGAAAATAACGCGAGTCAACTCCCATTGTACATATGTTTCTCAAAGTTAATATCTGGCCTAATTTACAAAAAATAATTCTTGAGTTCCCATGGAGTTCATTAAAGTCAAAGTAAAAACTCGGCACATTCTTTCATGCATAAATACCCACGTATATTGCCGTCATTCTCTCAATTGTACGAGCATTTGTAATTAGAACACCCCTTCTTTGATGGAAAGTTAGGAAAGACATGACAAACAAATGAATATCGGTGAAATTTCATAAAGAATTAAGTAGAATTCAAAAGTTGAACAATGGTTATTTGTTTACGCAAAAGAAACTTTTATGTATTTTGAAGACTTTTGGAAGAATAGATGGAAGATTTTCCATTATAATTTATGAGTATAAGGATTTAGTTTAATGGCCTAGAAAGTTCAACTTATTTACATTCAAGTTTATTTTTGACGTGGAAATCTACTTTGCATGGCAACTATTAAATGACTTATTCAGCTAGTCTATATCGTTTTTCCGAAATGACATGATTAAGCCTGTAAAACTCGGATCAAGATCTTTAGCTTGGTAAAGATAGACGCGCTCAGTACTTGGTATAAGTTTTCAATTGGAATTGACAACAGTATTAAGCTGGCAGTAATCGTTACATTTTGATGGTTTTTTCAAGTTTTCCAATATTCATTATTTGCAAGCCCGAGAACTATGGAAAAGTATTTTAGTATCAGATTAAAATACAAAAAATAAACAGTTCTTTGTAAAAGCATATTTTTATGGATATAAATGTAAACAGTCAATAAATATTCTTTTCGTCCCCGTAATTCTTAAAACTACTGCAGTTCCTAAAAATAAAATGATGGGGGTTTCTTCATATTTATTGTTTAAAAACAATTTCTATATGCAATAAATTAATGTTATCAGAACATATCGTATAGTACCAGCCATTAATTTTTTTCTATAACAAAGAGAAAGTGAAATCTTCAGTCAATACGTTCTACAAAAAGTGAGTTATAAAGTTTAGTACAAAACTTAAATTAACCCCATTAAGTGAGATTAACTCTAGCCCCGTGAAAATATTATACAGTTCTAACCCACTATGTGGTTTACATTTATGTATGTACACTAAATCTCTCATTTACTGTTCACCACGATACTAAGTCATTATATCACAGATCGCCCACAAAAATATGCTTACACTGCTGTTAACCTAATTAATCTATTTTTAGACTAATATGGATCATTCTTTAAAATCATATTGTTTGTAGATATTAAAAATGTACAGTGTGAATTTATTATTGTACTCGTATGTAGGAAATTGTTACTTTTATAAACAACTAAAAAGTTAAAAACCGTTGTGATTAGTCAATGTTTTAATTCGATGATAAATCTACGGTCAATTGCTACGTGGTACACGCCAGCCTGAATTGAAACTCCCAGAAAGCTAAATGTTGCAACAAAGTCATGCTAAACAAAAGTTTCGTTTTTGGAACAACAAACACCAATTTACCTCAGATCATAAAATATCAAAGATTAGTTTCATCAAATCTTACTACCAATGCTGTGTGGGGTTGATAAAAGTTTGATTTTTGTCAAATTGATAAACTTTGACAAAAATCAAAATGTGATGTTATTTTTATCAATGTAAGGCCCAAGCTATAGAAATCTATAAAATTAATTAAATTAGAACATGATATAATTCGATGTTTTTTGAGTTTTGCCTTATTCACACATAAAGCTACCAACTGAATCCAGCCCGATGCAATCTAGTTTACGCATTCACTATAAACCTTTTGTGTTACGTGTGATAACGTGCTTTTATACAATTCTTCGTTTAATAAACTACATATAGCCTTGTTTCGTAAAAACAGGCTAATCGGTGTCTATTTTAGATCAAAACTGGCCTTACATAATCTTGGGCCTCTTAAGTAGGTTTTTGTTTATTTTTTCCAGCTTATTTCAATCATGAAGTTTAGTTGTTAAGGAGATTTTAAATAAACCACAAAATCTGAGTTTCAAAATCTTTTGCTAGCATAAAATCAAAAAACACAAACTGTCATAAACTAATATAAGACATATAGTTACCAATTTTTGTCTATTGACTAGATAGGTATAAATTACTAGTTTCATTGACTTCATCGGTTACTTTCCCCCACATTTTCTTAAAAAGTGTAACACTTTGGCTTTTTCATGTGTCTTTAAAAGCTATTTCTTTTTACGATTGCCCAATATCTCTCTATTAACCTCAGCTCAAGATAGTTAAGAGTGTTGAACTCCTTCTGGATCAATTCCAAGATGTCATTTATTCTTCCAGTCGTGTTCCAGCTGTTATGAATTGAGGCCAAAACAGGTACGTCGTGAGGTTTCACAAACTGTTTAATTTGTGTTTCTAGACACCTCTGTTCGTACTAGTATTTTAATTGACTGTGCGTTTCGTGATAAAAGTCAATTTTATGCGCGCACCTCTCTTTCCAGGCAAGGCACTTTTCTGAAAACCTGGTGACTTGTTTATAACCTTTCTTCATCGGAATCACAGTCGGATTCTCTGTGGTAAATAATTTTAGATCAGCAGTCTGTTCATCAAGGCATGGTCAAAATCCCTGATCAAATCAGCGTAAAGCTTCCTTGCTCGTGTATTCGTCTTTTGTTTTGGTTCAATACGCTGCAATAAAACCAACTTGATTTTATAGTTTTGAGACACCAACTGCTTCTTAACCTCTTGAACTATTGAATAGAAGCAGTTTAACTTCTTGACTACGACTCAAATGGAGATGTTGTGGTCTAAGGTAAACTGTGACTTGACATTTTCAGTTATTGGATTAGTCGGTTTACTCTTACGGTCCGACTTTTCTTTGAACTTTCAAATAACGTCCATGACTGTCAAAATAGTGTATCTTAGCTCTTTGTCTACTGCCAAGAACAGGCCCGAGTCCATCAGGCCTATTGGAAAAAAGGGCTTTGAAGTCAATACTATAGCTTCAGATTTTAGACAGCCCAAACCCACCGCAAGTAAACGATAATTTTTTAGAAAAATAATTCCTAAATATAACCAAATGGATCAGTTAAGTAAATGAAAGTTGAAACATAAATAACATCTTTCTTAGTTCTGGGTTTATTTTTAACTTCTCGGTAGTTTTTATTATGAGTATTTACTGTAGACTGATACTAAATAAAGACTAACATAAATCTCTACACAATAATGCAGCCGATGATCGTATTCAAATTAGTTGACATTAAATGGTACATATTTATATGAATTTTTGCATTAGAGAAACCATCAACATACATACGTCAAAGCATCCAAACATTTGTAAAAACTAACTCCAAACAATTACCAGCTTGGAAATAAGTAAGTGTTAAAGCTATAACTATGTTGTTTTTAGTGGCAGATGACTCGTTACTAAGAGAGCAGTGTAGTTAAAACTAATCAAAAATAAATGCCCTTACTATGTAAATGATAAATAGATAAATCGTAGAATCTTAGAATAAAGATAGATTTTTTGAGTATAAACTACCAATACGATGAATTTTGCAACTACGTATATATTCAGACTTGGTCCATAACTATAAGTAACCAAACTAAACGACCTTACATGATATTCCTGATTTTTCTTATTAAATGAACTACGAACGTAACGGCTTATTACTTCGACGCTCAATTCTTGGTATATATAAATACGTTCTGATAATTGGCCATACTTGATTTGTTTTAGTTGCTTTGTACCTTTCTGATAACATGTAACTAACTTTTTCAATTTTTTTTAATGAATAATGGTGGTACGTCTTGTTCTTGCATTGGCTTAGCCTTATTTCAATCAAACTCTAAAATTCGTTTAGCACATGCTTTTCTTTCTAGCATGCTACCAATAAAAAAATTTCTGATTGATTAACATGCAAACAATTATCACATGTCAATCAGTCGGAAACTTTTTCCTTAGTGGTAAGATAGCGTGATACCTGTTTCTGGTCTAAAGTATTGCTTACTCTACGATATTCCTAAAAGTACAAATATTTGTCTATCCAACGGTATCTATGCTTTAGTTACTTGTTTCAAAAAATCTCGTTTACATTAAAACGAAAAAGACGTTAATGGAGAAATATTGTTAGAACGTTGTTCGGAGACAAATTCAGCACATTTAGATCCCTAACATTTATTTTCCAGTGGTACTTACTCTGCATATGGGCAAACGATATATTATAACATCCAAGCTGTCTTAAAGACACGGAACTCCGAAATAGGATTTGAAATGTCAAGTTTTGCCAAAATATTAGCACTATTTTCTTGAAACGTAATAACCGCAAGCAGTGTTATCTTAATTGTTTGGGCGTCCCAAATCCTATTATATGTAAGAACCTTCAATATTCTTATAGTCTTCTTTATTTGCTTTATCGTCCATGAGCGCCCATGGGTAGTCCCCCTTCTACTCGAATTAGGGATTTTACCGGGAAATTGATTCTGTCTGCAGGGTTAAAGATGCTTTGGCAACTTTGAGTCTACCAAGCTCTTTGTTAAGCCAAACATCGGCCGTAGTTCTCTTATTCACTGCAGGGAAACTTGCTCAGTGATTATTGGATTGCTTAAAGAAAAACAGTTAGTTAAGGTTTTTAAAAATTGAAAACAACGTTTTCTTTTTTGTTCTGGACAAAATATTATTCAACATTTTACCTAAATAGGAAAAAACTGCCAGGCAAGGACAACCAGGAATCAATGACTTCAACTAGTTTAATAGCTTCGTTCAGTCGAATCACATCAACTGATAATTGTCTTGCTGAGCTTATTTTAGCCACAAGAACACCTTGATCTCATTAAATTATACGATAATAAAAATACTCACAAAGCCTTTTATGGACGACCGTTATTGTTACCTGTTAGAATATCAGCACTTTTATGAATTTTAATGTACCTCTATGCTAAAGAATTTGAGCTATATCTGTATACATAGTAGATAATTTACACGTTTGTACCATTTATTATTTATTATCTGAGCGTACAAGTTTATTTTTGATCTTTTCTTTCAGTTATTTATTAGCATTATGTTATATTTGGTATCACATTTATATTTAAAGGTATTTTGTTAGTACTTTTTGTAAGGGCGATAAATTAAATTTTTCTAGTAAAAGATGCTTAAGTCCAATTATGGCAGCAAAAGAAACAAATTGCAGTGCTTTAATTTCTCAAAAAAACTAAGTAAACTTTTATAATGTTTAATATATTAACTGAAATATATTTACTTCGCTTGCAAAATATTATGTTTCAATTTGGTTTTCATGAAAATCTGGAGCTTAAGTGCGTAGTCGCATATTGTGTAAACAAAATGAGAAGGCAAAAGTGTGTCTTTCTAGCTTACATATGCAGTTTCAAAACCTCGGATGTAAAAATTCTTATCTGAAAAAAGTTAACGAAAGAATCTGAAAAGTTGTGACAGATTTTTCGGTGGTGTTTTGAAGACCAAGAAAATTAGAGAGTTTGTTATGCTAATTCAATTTTACATTTTCTGCCTAAGATAATGTATTTTACAAACTTTAGTTTATTGAGATATATTTTCTCGTTTTGACAGTTTTATGGTTTAATAAAAATTTTACTTTGCTAAGTACATTTTACGTCAAACCAATTTCTCTTTACCCCACACATAAATTTTTATTTTTTGTCTAAAATAAAAAGTTCTGTACTACGCACAACCTTTAAAACAAGCTTCAAAACGCATTTAGTAAAAAACAAGCTTTAACATCTAAATATTATTGGCTAATTCGACGAGGGGAGGGTTTGCATTCTACAGGTGTGGAAGGGAAGGTTAGAGCTTTAGCAGGACTTTGCAAAAAGCAACAAGTGAAAAAGGAAAGAGAGATAGACATC
Source organism: Ignelater luminosus (assembly GCA_011009095.1). Classification (NCBI taxonomy): domain Eukaryota; kingdom Metazoa; phylum Arthropoda; class Insecta; order Coleoptera; family Elateridae; genus Ignelater; species Ignelater luminosus. Next base: position 82,383 of record VTPC01004385.1, read on the forward strand.
AATACTACCCTTCACGGCGTGACATGGGAAGTTGCAAAGTCTGTTGGTGATCAGAAGAGAAACTGCAGGTAGTGTTAAACAGGTGCTCTTGCAGGCAGCACTTGTGTTATCAGCAAGAAGTTACAGCACGTGGACTGGTGAAACTAATTTTAGTTATGGTAAGTCAGAATATAATTATAATAAGATTTATTCTTTGGTTAAAATAAAAGTTTTACTGTGGTAACTAATAATTTCATTAAAATTTAAAACTTTTAAAAAACTATTATTGTTACTTTTCAAAACTTCTACAAAAGAAACCTTTACTAAATCGCTTCCTTTTTCAATTATTTTTAATATGTAAACTACAATAGAAGAATTTTCTTTAAAATTTTGATATTTAAAGAATTTAATTTTAAGGAACTTGTGGGTAGTCCGAAACAAAGCATCAAAATTGCGTTTTATTGCGCTTTAATAGAAACGCATCTTATATTAAATTACTCAAAATTCTAAGGAAATATTTTATTAAAAAAAATAAAATTAATCTTTTACAAGAAATTTAGAATTAGTTAGAATTAGTTTATGTAAAACTTAAATCAAGATTTAAAAAATATTATTTATCATTTATTTAAATAAAACCAGAAAATATGTTCAGTAATCTAATGAGAACTACTATTTTTTTAAATTAACTTGAAATTATTTAAGTGGATTAATAATATTATAATAAATTAAGGATATTTAAATAGATTAACCCTCATCAAATACTATAAAATATCTAATCTTTTTTTTTCTGAATACATCATAATTATAGCGTAGTATCAGCTCTGAATTCAAATGTTACGTCTGTTCGTTATAAAATTGTCTACATGTTATATAAATTACTATAGTATACGTAATTATGTAATTTACATTTGGTTCAAAATATTATAAAGACATTCAAAATCTCATTCAGTCATTCCAACAGAAGTAGCAATTCTTAGTTAATCGATCACCAAAAACAAATAGAATTTCAATTTGTGTTCTTTGAAATTATCGAAGCTTATACTTACAAACAGTACAAGTGATTTCTGATTATTTAAGAGAGAAGTAAAACTTTTAAAAAATGATTCCTGGACAGGTTCTGAAATGCTTTTAACTTATAACTTTAAGACTGTGGAATATAAGATTGTAAGTTGCAAAAAAAAGTTGTGTATAATGCATACTGTTTATTCAAGAGTACATTCTCATGAGATTATGCTTGTAAACGCCTCGAGAATATAGCACAGAGAAAAGTTTTTTTTTATTTTGCATACATTAATTTGCATATTTTAGGAAACTCGTGGTCGTTATATTGTCATTTAAGTAATTCATTTATATACTTTTTCATTTCTTACATTTAAAACCAAATACTAAGTGGACATCTGAAATTTTTGAAAGTGTGTTACTATAACTCAACAATATCTTCATCTAGACACGACCCCACCAACAAGAAAAGTCACTAACGCCAAATGATCGCTGTTACTTTCCCGAACTTATTTCATTTATGCTAGTGAAATAAATAATTTAACAATATTTGATTCTGCCCCACCCACAAAAAAAGTTACGAACCATCACTGACAGCTATTTTAGACTATAATCTTATCGGGTTCATATCTGCATGCGAATGAAGCAGTTAACAATATTATTCATCTTTGATCTGGCTCCACCAACAAAAATAGTTACAAGCCGCTGCCAATTTACTTCTACAGGGTGATTCTGAAATAAAGGGTATCCTTTTAATAGGTGATAAGTGAGGCTAAAAGAAGACAAAAAATGAAAAAACGAAGTGGCTGCGTGAAAGTTGAAAATTTTCACAATTTTCCGAAATATTAAATACTGAAGCCGCCTCTGGTTAGAAAAAGGAAAGTGTTCTTTGTATTCTCGACTTCGGAGTAAAAAGTGAAAGTTAAGGAGATTTACGGTTGTTGTAAAACCATTATAGTACAAGAATGAAAATTTGCCAGACATGCCTATTTTCTTTGAACTAACGCAGGTGTAGTAGCACAATGAACAATAAATGCCATCATAAGCTACCCCCTGGACATTTTCAACTTTCCCTTCTTAAATCTGAAGTTGAGATCAAAGAAATTGTGATATGTTTAACAGACAGGGTTGTTGAAATGTATTAAGACAGTAAAAAGATAATACATTTTAATTCCTTATTATTATTTAGTCATTTGAATAGAAAACATTATGGAAGATACTACTAATTATCGCTTCTGTATTTAACTCAATTTCATAAAATCAACCAATTTTTATTTGTGTAGCATAATGCTTATTGAAGTTTTTGGCCGTAGGTTATTTATGGCATTGTAGAAACCAGAAAAACTATTATAAGCGTTTAAAGTGCGAGAAAGGTTTGGTGTGTTTACCATGCTTTCCGCGAAATAGCGGTTCCTTTTAACATAAGCTATCGCCTTCTTATATCTCGAGCAAGTAGTAAATAGTAAGTCTGTCAACTAAGCAAGTACAGCAACTTTATTTTACCCCCCATCATGTTTACTTCTTAATCCAAAAAAGCGAGAATTATAAAAAGGTTTCTCGTCAAAACGTTTTCTTGGAGATTAAATATTTGGTACCTGCTTCTTTCAAAGGCACTGGCTTTACCCTAACAACTAGGTACTTCCAATTTCTTTTTCTAAAAACATATTTCAATAGTAAAATGAAGGTCACTGACCGCTGCCTATTTAACGCGAAAATATAGCTTCTTTTGTTAATGTCAGAAATGCGAATCTCATTCGAAAGCGCACGAAAAAGGGCCATAATTCATAATTCAATCTTCTTTCGTTTTCTTGTAAAGACTAAACAGAGTATCGCGACGTTTACGCATTCATGTTATCACCTTATTACTTGAAAGACGGACAACTTACCAAAATATTACAACAAATATTGAAAATGACCACCGTCGACCTGAAGACAAGCCTCTATGCGTCGGTGAAAACTGTTACGCACACGAGTAAATATTCCGGCTGTATTGCGAATTTCTGCGGCTGCTGCTAAAGGTCTTCCGCGTTTTCGACTTCCGTGCGATATACAACAGACTTCATGTGACCCCACAAGAGGTAGTCCAGAGGATTTATGTCAGGGCTACGAGCAGGCCAGCGTACGGGACCATTGCGACCAATCCACAGATGGGGAAACATTTCGTTCAAATAGCCCTGCACACGTACGCTAGTATGCGGAGGGGCTCCATCATGCATGTAATAAATATGCTTACGAGTTTCTAGAGGTGTATCACCCAACATATCTGGCAACCTGTTTTCTAGAAATTCCAGATACGTGTCTCCGTTTAACCGCTGTGGTAAAATAAATGGTCCAAACAATGTGTCTCCTAAAATGCCACACCACACATTGATAGAAAACCGTCATTGAAATTTATTTTTCCTAATCAGGTGAGGATTAGCGTCATTCCAATAATGTACGTTATGAAAATTTAAGATACCGTCTCGCGTAAAACAACACTCATCCGTAAACAGTACTTTCTCTACAAATTTCTGTTGTTGCATTGTTTTTTGTTGAAACCACTCACAAAATGTTCGTTTCGGTGCAAAGTCATTTTCAGTTAAATGCTGAACCCGTTGTACGTGATAGGGATGTAATAAGTACGACTTTAATATCCGATGCGCTGTTGATTGGGAAACGTTCACGTCGCGTGCGATACCGCGGGTACTTATTGTAGGATCTTCATTAATCATATCTAATACATCTTCTTCCGCTTGAAGAAAGTGCGGTGCTCGTTCTTGTCCACGGCCTTCATATGTTGCGACGGTGCTACCTGTATCACGAAGTCGTTGTATCGTTTGCAGTATTGTATTCCGCGAAGGCTGTCTTCGTTGTGGAAAACGATCGGCGTACAGTCGTTTTGTCGCTTCTACATTATAATGACATTCTCCATACATTAAAGTTATGTCTGCCAACTCTTGAGTGGAAAACATCTCGCTCGCTTTAAATTTTTTCACACCTTGTCACTCTCAGGAAAGTCTAAGACCGACTGATTGTGACATGTTCCGACCCTTACGTATGTAAATAGCTACCTGCCAATGACAAGGAGGGTCAGTCAACCCCTATCGATTTTTACTTAAGTAAAAGTATGAGAGCAGGACCGGCTTGGCTTAGCGATTAAATTTCAAAAGTCTTTTTCTCGGAAACTATGCAATTTTTACCTACCTTTTTTTATCGCAAATGTATGTACTATCACACCGCTATCCACCTTTAAGAGGATACCTTTTATTTCAGAATCACCCTGTATTCCCCGCACGGGAGTGGAGTAATTAACAATATTTCTCAGTTTTGATCTAATTCCACCAACAAAAAAGTCAAGAATTGCCGTTACTTATAACCTTACGACAGCAGTTTCTGCACTCATACGCTCTATGCGAGTATTTTTGAGTTAATCAGGAAGATACAAACCGATAAACAAAGCTACATCAAAACTTATAAGTTTTGAAAAAATCAAACAAGGTAGAAGTAAAAATCGCCATAAACATCAGATTTTATTTTTTTGCTGAACAGAGTTATCTAAGATTCTAAAATCCAATGTGGAAAAATCTCAGAAGTTAAAAGATGCATATACAGTTTTTTTATAATTACAGTTTTACAAAACAAATGTGAATTTAAAATTTGTTTCAAAAATTTAAAGATGTCTTTACAAAATTGTCGTTTATTTACACAAAACAAAAATGTTACGAAAGTAGAAACGTTCCTAATAAAAAATTAAAAAAAAAAAAGAAAATATTATTACAGATGTCCTACAAAAAGCGTATGATTGAAAATGCACCGTTACCAGATACAGGGCGTTTTAAAGATTTATCCAACATTTCTTTGTTTCAATGTTTTGAAAAAACAAGCAATAGTAAAATAACAATTTAGGATGGCTTTCACTGTTGTACAAATACAGAGGGCAAGTATGCTTTCTAAAAATATACACAAAGTGTGACAGATAAGGTGAGTCAAGCGAATATTATCGTTATTCGAAAGAAAACAGAGAAAGTGCTTCCTGCAAAAAATAATTAGGATACACATAGCTACCAAATTTGGAACAAACATAAGGACGTTATTCTACGACGAAAGATAGAGAGAAAACCTAGATAATCTTTTATCCAAATACGAGGTTCACCGCCTTAAAATTTTACTAAGAAGGCGATTGTTTTTCAGTTTCAATAACTCCATAACAGTTTGTGCTGTAAAAACAAATTTGGTATGCGTGCACTACTTATCAAGCTTTTATTTGCACTTAATTTGTAAAAACTGTTTTTGTTGCAAATGCGGTTTTGGAGGTGAGAACCACTTTAATCTTCAGAACCCTTTTGTCTACAGAAGTGTTTAAAATCTAATGTAGTCATTCCATGCTCTGCTTCATTTGGAAATAATATTTCCCCCTAGTTATTTTCATAAACATGCAGATCTTCTCAAAAGAATTTCAAAAACCATTGAGGGTTTAGGTATATTGCTGTATCCAAACCCACTTTTGGGATAAAGACAGTTTTGACAAACTTACCACAAATAAGGCCTTGTTACTGTACCAGAAACTGTTGCGAAGTTATTAAAAAAAACGCATTTGTTAGTTAAAACTTAAGACGGCGTAGCTCCACAGGGTAGGGTTTTTGGAAAAAATTCTATCTTGGTTTTCTTCCTTTTTGCTGTAAAATATCGTCCTTATATTTGTTCCATGCAATTTAAAATCGCTCCGTATATTTTTTATACTTCTCATTTGCTGCTGATTTCAACAAGATATATTATACTGATTTAGACCTATCAATTTCCAGCGTTACCCTTAGGGTTTAGTACCCCCTGAAGTAACTCCAAATTTCAGACCCTTGCACCTCAGCAAATAGTATTGAAAACCTTCCTACCTAGAAGATTTAAAGCAAAAGTAAACCCCATCATCGGTTCGAATAATAACTAAATTTACTTAACAAGCTCAACCGATTATTAAAAGTATGATAAATATTGAGAAGATTTAGAGTGGGTTTGTCTAAATCAAGAATTATTGAAAATGTGTCGACGATTCTCTTTTCGTTCCCCTTTTAAAAGGTTGAATAACAAACAGAGAAACAAATCATTTTTGGTAGTTGTGAGAAATTGCCAATATACTTATTGTCAGAACAACACTCCCAACGACAATCACGGTAAGAAAGCAGTTCAAGAGTAACAAAACACATTTTGTTCTTTAGTCTAATCAAAGTTTTAATCTAAATTCTCTATTAAATCTTCATTTGCATTTGATTACTTCATACTTATTGCATTGAAAACAAACACAAGGATCTCATCTGAGAATATTTTGAGTAGATTTCACGCGAATTTCATTCTTGCGGGGAAATTGTCTTAATTCCTGTTTCAAAATTCACAGAAATATTGAAGAATATATACAGCAAGACGTTATTTAGTGGTCGTCAACTTCGTGGCATTCACGTTTGAAAAGACGTGAAAATGTCACAGCTCAAAAACGTCATTAGAATGTGAAAAAGACGTCATTTAACAGCAAGGTAGACGTCTCTTGACGTCATACTGAAAAAGAAGAATTTTTATTACGAATACGTATAAGAGTCGGTCGACGCATGTAGTTTCTAGTAGGTGGAGTTTCATCGGTGCAGTGTACGCATACAAATTTATTCAAGTGAGTTTCATGACATAAAGGCTACTAATTGGCTGGAGGTGAAATGCCGTGACCGTTTTTGTCTATTAATTGTGCTTTTTGATAACCGATACGAACAAAGATAACGGCTTAATGACGTCTATTATTCGAATTCGTCATAGGTGACCATATACGAGCAATTAATCTGATAAGTACTCCTCTAAACGAAAGGAATTCACAGTTTTGTCCAGTTTCATCTTTTAGAGGATGTATTGTCGGTATTTGCGTTTTTTCGTATTTAGATGGTTTTGTGGAAACTCGAACACGAGATTAATCACTCGATCGACTGAACCAATAGGCATAACAATGCCATGAGGATTTGTCCAGAAATCAAGAAGCTTATTTTCTTTTGTTGCAGAAAATTTTTCTTTTAAGTCTATCTTTTTATGTGGCTGAATTGAACGATAACACATGCAAGGTGTTGGATGGTAACATGTCGGCGTCCTCCGAAACTACATAGGCCGGGTCAGTCAATTTCGATGCTATATTTTATTTAAATTAGGATATCTTTCTAACGTCTATTGCAGATTCTAGTATAAAAGAATAAGGTTAATAATGTCATTCGTCAGACATAGATGACGTTACAGTATTGTTGATAAGAGTAAAAGAAAGTAAAACATCTTAAATAAATCTAAGATTTTTTGACAATCAAATAATCTTTAAAAAATCAAATTATGCTGAACTTAGCACAGTGTATTATAACCATTAGTTTATGACTCTCTGTATAGTTTTCCAATTAGAGTTTTATGGCAGCACTTTAACAACAACTTAACAAAGACATCAGCATCTACTAGTTGTACAAATGGAATTATGACTTTTTTTAATTTCGTGTAATTCAGTAATTACAAATTACCTCTGTCAAGAGTAGCAGTTTTGATTATGCGTTTGGTGTCAAAAATTCCTTTTTAAGCACTAGCGCCCAAAAGTAATCTTTTTGCGCACTAGTGCTTTAGTACTTAAAAACGCCGTTTTAAACACCAAGAACTATATCAAAAATGAAATCATGCGATTGTAGACCTCGTCCGAGGCTCGGTATACAACTTTCACATTCGCGCAGAAAGACTGTTCTTTTGGCGCTTGTATATATTGTATATGCTACTACCTGCATATCTTGTAACAAACTAATAAAACTTAGTGTTATAATAAACAAATAAGAATCGCGAGCAATGTACCTATTAAGCTAACAATGTAGAAGTTCCATATAATGGAATGGTGAGAATTTTGTCACTGATATCCAATATTTAAGCTTAGCAAATCGTCATACAGTGATCAGCATCACCATAAACACGTTATCATGCCCAGAAATGGTATAAATAAGGCTGTTTGAAAATTCAAAAGGTATATCAGAATACATGATCACAATAATCTTGCATTGTACTGTCCACCAGTGTCAACAATTAATCAATGAAATTTTGTTGGCACGTCAATCTACGTTCGATTGGTCATTGCTGGGTTTCAAGATTTTAAACAATTTGTTTTGCGTTTACTGCTATATAAAATCGAATTTTCTAAAGTCTCGTACATTGATCATTTTATAACAACCTAAAGTGAAAAATATCTAAAAACTCAATTTTAGAATTTCCCCATTTAATTTTTCCAATTGTGATTTTTTTTCTTTTCTGTTTATTTTATTACTACTTCTGTCTGGCTTTATCAAAAGACTAAACTGACTTTGTCTTATACAAATAAAATGTAAATCATCAAAGAAAGAAAGCAAGGAGAACAAACATTAAATTAAGGTAGATTAAAATTCTCGACTTACAACAATATCAAAACAAAGAAAACTTGTTAGAGAAACAACAATTTGAGTAATCTATTTAACTAAGTCTGCAAAAATTAGATTTTCTCATATAAAAGTCCAAAAATGTTTTTATTTGTTTTTTAAACTGTCATTATTTTAAGGCGCAATATTGTTCACTAAATATTTCTTAATTCGATCCCATAATGAAGATTTCTGAAATATTTAAGTTAAATAAAAACCCCGAAAATTAGGAAGTTTTCCAATTTATTAAGTGAAATATGTTATACGATATTGCAATCAGATTAGTAACCGACCTCTAAAATTTAAAAAGTGATAATAACATTACAAACTACGCTATTCTCAATATCAACTACTTATTCGTAACTAAAGACCCTACAATATGCAAGTAGGGACAAAGAAGTAAGATGGCGAATTAATTTTATTTTACTTATGTATTATATTTTCATTGTTTACTAAAACCCCCTGCTGTTTTTCTAATTAAGATTCTTATTTATTCTCAATTCCAGTACGTAAGTCTATATAATAATTACCAATTTACTCAACTAAGTGATTCATTATGTTTTCTACAAAAAACGTAATACTGGAGATGTTACGACACGCATAGCTCAAAATTCATTATTAAAGTTTGTAGATACTTACCGTCGTGTCGTTAAAAATAATTAATTTACTAAATCAATTCAGATACTGTCTATAGATTTTCCGCAAGATTCATCTCTGATTTTCATTTTTGATTTTTTCCTTAAAAACAAAAGGTTGTGCGGCCGCCAAGTTAAACAATTCAAATTTTAGTCAGGTGAACCTAGTAACAGGTAATAGCATCTGATTTAGTCGTTTACTAAGCACAAAACGCTGGCGTCGAGAAAGCCTAAAACAAAATACCTTTTTTTCGGGTTTAGAGCTTGAATTGTGTTACTGCCATCAAAATTTGATGTTGAGTAAATCTTAAACCTTTATTGAAAATAATCTATAAATTTGTTACACTAATCTTTTGTTGATTAATATTTTACTTTCGGATTTTTAGAATCAAAAGTTTTCATTGCTACGAACAGTTTCATGTTATGTGAAAGCTAACTATGTAAATTTTGGAGGGCTTTGGGCATTTTACAGTTATTAATTTTGGGACTTTTAAAAATTCAGCCAATTAGTTCAATGACCAAGCAGGCATACATCAGAGCTAATCATGGCTACCAAGACATGAAACATGCTTACACACTCTTCGAAAGTTTATTTTTTACTATTTTTGTTAACAGGTGGAGTTTGAATGATCTAAAAGGTGCCTGATGTACACTGCTGAAATCTACAGAAAATTCTTTATCAGATTATCAATGTCATAAAAGAATTTACATAAATTAGAGATATTAGAGATAAGAAAGTGCTTCAAACAGTTATTTAAGCAACGAGGGCGGTAAGTGCATTTTACCGATTTGAGGGTAATAGGTTTGGGGACTGCAGACGTAGCCCGAAGTACCCAATACTACCCGAAACCAGTTGCACTAACGCCCGAGATGCTTACAACGTTTTTGCACAATCGAGGTTCTAAGTTAAATTGCAAAATTTAAACAAATTGATGAATTTTTTAAAATTAAAAAAAACGTTTTTATTATTACTGTCCGCAATACATGGCTTGTAAACTAGCAAAAACGCCATATTGTGCAAGAAAAGTTTCTACCAATTACAGAAATTCCCAATATAAGTAAGTTATGACCGAAAAACAAAAATTGAAAATTACTATTTCTGGAGTTATTTCAAAAACAAATGAAGTCAGATCAAGTCTCTTTTTAGATTATCATCAAGGAGCAAAATATGCAATTTCTCCTCAATTTTACCGACTTTGTATCTCATAATTTTCAAATTTTAACGGTGAGACATCTGCTTGAATAATATTGTATATTCCATAAAGTACTTATTGATATACCGGATGTTTAAAAAGAACGTCTATCGTCCTTAAATGCCTATTTCTGATTTCTAACTATAAGGGTCTTTGAAACAGTATCTTATGGTAGCAATTATAAAATCTTCACGTAATCACGGTCCTAAGATATAAAGAAATAAAACATAATAACGTAGTTTACTTAGGAAATATCAAAGGTAGTATTGTGCCCTGAAAAGGTTCCCAAAAACTAATTTTACAAACGGTGTTAATTTCCCTTTATTCTGCTCTTTCATTCGAATCTTACTATAAACTTTTTCATCCCAAGCAGGACGAAACACCTAGGTTATAACTCGGATTCATTTCTAGCTTTATAGCTTAAGGTTTTTCACTCACCTGCAGAGATTTTATAAAAGGCGATATTGCTCACTTCGGGTATGCTTCGCTTGTGATAAATGTATGCATGTACTTACATTGTAAGAATCATAAATCAGTTACTTCTTCGGCGGCGTAACATATTTTATCAAAGAACAAGCTTATACCTTATATCTATGACTATCGAATGTTTTTACCAGTAAGTCAATTAATACTCATACCATTAAAACTAAATGTCCTCAAATGCAAAAGGCACTCGAGGTCAACGTATTGGTAAAAACTAGAATTGTATCTCTTATTCGATAATAAATCACATTTAAAATCAATTCTATAAATGTGATAATTTACTGGTCTGTATCTGTACTTTTATGAGTAAGATTTAGAATTTTCAAGATAGAAGTTCAAGTGTCAAATTTACACTATTAACTGCGCATTTCATGCACGACAAAAGCAGTATTAAGTTCTGTAGGTTCTGACAGATGTTTATTAAACTGACCATTTCCTATGAATTCTGCTATAAACAGTAAGGCTAGATTGGTTTGTTTGCATTGCGGTCGCAATTTAATCCGTTTTGAGATCTTTGCGTGCGTTCGTGTTTAATTGAATTATTATGATGATACGGGAGCAAACACAAGAGGAAACACAAATACAGTTGACTTCTTCTTTGCATTTTGTTCTCGACACACTGTATACATTCCCATATAAGATTTTTTGAAATTCTCAAACATACGACATGCATTTTAAATTATTGTATATTAAACTTTAAGTGCAAAGATCTTCTTAGAATCTTCGAGTAGATAACAGAGTAAAAACTTTTAAATTAAAACATTTTTGCAGAAAACATTTATTTAGTCAGCACAACAATTTGTGTAGAATTGTTTCCTCCCTTTTACATACATATATTTCTGAGAATTCAGTACCAAACACATCAGCTGATGATGATTGATAGATACATTTATTTATTATATTTAACATTACTGCCCTCTTATTTTCTCAATCAAAAAAA
>VTPC01004388.1:9489-32845 GCA_011009095.1 Ignelater luminosus
AGCATTTACTTGTATATTTGCTACCTAACCTAACTTTTCTCGATCATAATCCTATTATGTACGTACTTAATACCCATACCAATTAAACAAAAAACACAAAATTCATTAAAATACAGATACACTCTGTTGTATGCACAAATGCTAAACTTCCTCCATTAATTTAAAAAATAAATAATACAAACGAGAGTCATTTTTCTCAATTATAAAAATAATTAATAGCAAAAGAGATAATAGTCTTGTAATTTATTTCAACACTAATATCATGCTGTTAATATCTCGAACGAGTAGGTGTAAAACATCATTTTAAAAAGTAAAAATCTATTAATAAAATGTAAAGGTCATAAATAACAGAATGAGTCAGTATTCTTTTTTTTTGTAATTATCTTTAAAACAAATTTAGGAAAACAATAACACTAATACTAACAAAAACATTAACTGACCCTGGTATACTCTTCCGATTTTCCACCTGTGTTCCTAAGAACAAAAATATTGTAATTACATCATCAAGCGGCACAGATACAATAAAACGAGAACTAATTATAAAATCTACAATCTCCCGTATATGCGTATCCGACAGTTTCGTGATTCATTATTGCAAGAGAGTTTAAAATGCAGTTGGGTGTGGTTTTTGTTAAAACTGGAGTTTTAGAAAGAGAAAGTAATAACAATAAAAATTAATTTCCGATGTGTTAACAAGAAGCTAGTTTTATAACGAGCAATTTTCATTCAGCTAAATTTAACGACATTGTTGTGCTGCTTTAACTTTAAATTACTGTAATTACGCTCTAATTTACCCCCCTTGAGGTTAATACCAAATTATAAGTTTCAGTGAGTGCGTGGGCATTTAAAAAAACACAAAGCTAGTTTTATGAGAGATTAGTAATCTGATCAATAAATGTACGTACATGAAATGGGCGATTTATAAAGAAGTCATGCGGAACTGTAATGTTGAATTGTTTTCATGTAGTTTTCGGATAAATAATGTCGCAAACCATTTCTTTAATGAAGCAATTAATTTCGTATCGTCTTACAGTCTCTTAGGAAATAGATTTTATGTTATTAATGTTAAATCACGTTTCACGTATTTAATTTATATATTCATCAAAAGAATATACTGCGACATCCTTTAAGTAAAAGTTGTACATGTATAAATACAAGGGCTTACGATAATAATTACCTATTATCTTTCTTGTCTATCAGAATTACAATTATTACAGAGTTGATCCATGTTATAACTTTAACGCGAACTCAAATTTTAGATCTGAAACATTAATTTTGGTTTAATTTCAGTTAGGTACAGATTAAGATTATTCTCATGGCTTATCAGAATACCAAGAGGTGGTTTGTTTTAAATGATGTCCTTTTTATAATGTTATGTATCTTAGATCTATATTTTATATTCTGCTGGTTAATGTTTGAATTAATAATAACTCAGAGCATAATACACTTTACGACATTACTTTGAAAGTTGACGGTTTTTTTAAATAGAAAAATAGAAACTCTCCCATATAGACTGATATTATAAGCATTATTCTTGATCATCTTCGAAAAAACGTAGTATTAGGTAATCCCAATACATCAGCTAAAAGTTTTTATCTTAGCGTAAAGATACTCTAATAACACATGGGCTGAAAAGTTCCAGGCCTAACAAAGAAAACACGGTTTTTTTTGTTCAAAATTAGCTTTATTCATCAACGTAATTTCCATCAAGAACAACGCAATCATTCCAACGCCGCTCTAACATTTCAATACCACTTTTGTAGAACGATTTATCTTTTGCCTCAAAATAGGACTCAGTTTCAGCAATAACCTCTTCATTCGAGCAAAATTTCTTACCGGCAAGCATTTTTTTTAGGTCTGCGGACAGCCAGTAGTCGCTGAGAGCCAAATCTGGCGAATACGGTGGATGTGGGAACAATTCGAAGTTCAATTCATGTAGTTTTGCCATTGTTTTGATTGACTTGTGACACGGTGCGTTGTCTTGATGAAACAAAATTTTTTTCTTTGCCATATGCGGTCATTTCTTTGCAATTTCGGCCTTCAAACGCTCCAATAACGCTATATAATATTCACTGTTGATGGTATTTCCCTTTTCAAGATAGTCGATGAATATTACACCACGCACATCCCAAAATACCGAGGCCATAACCTTTCCAGCCGATTGTTGTGCTTTCGGTCGCTTTGGACGAGGTTCACCAGTTGCTGTCTACTCAGATGACGATCGTTTTGATTCCGGAGTGAAGTGATGGATCCATGTTTCATCCATTGTCACATATCGACGCAAAAATTCCGGTTTGTTACGTTTAAACATGGCCAAACACTGCTCAGAAACATCAACACGTTCTTGTTTTTGGTGAACAGTGAGCAACCGCGGCACCCACTTTGAGCAGAGCTTTCTCATAGTCAAATGCTCATGCAATATAAAGCCAACACGTTCTTTTGATATCTTTACAATGTCAGCTAACTCACGCAACTTCACTTTTCGATCATTCAAAACGATTTTGTGGATTTTTTTGATGTTTTCTGGTGTTATCGCCTCATTTGGACGTCCACTGCGTTCTGCATCATCGGTGTCTCTACGACCACGTTTGAAGTCAGCAAACCAACGTTTTATTGTTGTTTCTGATGGAGCGGAGTCCCCATAACACTTTTCAAGCCATTGCTTCGCTTGAACGGTATTTTTTCCCATCAAGAAGCAGTGTAAAATTAAAACACGAAATTGTTTTTGATCCATTGTTTTGAAAATAACAAAAGTAGCGTCACTCTTAGCACAATAACTCACAAAATAATGAATAGAATATCATGAAATTTTAACAGCTGTCTTTTGAAGGTTAGTACTAACTGAGAAAGCGGTGAATGCAATAGAACTAGCGCCATCTATTTGTTAGGCCTGGGACTTTTCAGCCCATGTGTTATCTTATGGAGTTTCTCAAAGCCAAAACGAAAACAGAAGAAAAGTATAAAAAACCTTGCAACAAACTTTTCTTCCCTCGAAAGCAGTAAAAGTTTGTTACGCCCAGCTTTCTGTCGGTTACTTTTAGATGCATTAAGAGTTTTAGTATTTAATAAAGATTCAAATACCATTGGTAAGGGAAGACAGGAAATGCATATATGAATTTAAAAACAAAAAACAGTAAGAGCAATGTAAAGTTACCAGAAATCTTGTTGTACACAAAAGGTCCTTTAAAATCAGAAAATAAATATATAGGACGCTGTGATTATTGAGGCCTAAAAGACATTTGTAGGGAATATTATAATTCATGGAATAATAACTCTTTACAGAGAAATGTGGATGCAAAAAGATGTTGAACCAGTTAAACGTATCAACAAAAGCTTTCGATCCAAGTTGAGAGCTTTTCGGTGTACAAAAAAAATAACTGTCTTGCGTTTTCTAAGGCATCTATATTTGAAAAGTGTAAATAATCATGGTAGAAATCAAATCTGACGCTTGCGTACAAACTCTAGGCGCTACAACGCTACACCGTTCCTCTTCTTCAACCTTCTCTGAATAGAAAGGGGTGTGGCCGACTGAGGCGATCACAGATTGAGTCCTCTTTGTTTCAAAGCCGATTGGATTTTGTCTTTCATAAACATTTTAAAGGAACCAGATATGAATACAAAGAGCCACCTGCGGTGCCCAAAGTCGAGCTTACTCATCCATTACCTTTTAACAAAGCTAAATGCAAACACGTTTCGAACTACCAACTCCGACGGGTCACCTTGTAATGGTTCAAAGTTAGGCTTTTTCCTCTTTTAATTTTCTTAAGAGAGTTAAAGGAGCTTTAGATTCTTAAAAAAATTGCCAGTTGGTTCATATCGGCTCGATAACTCTTGGTATAGCCTTCACCATAAGAATAAAATATTTGAAAGCGCGGAATATCTCTTCGCAACACTTCCATTGACTACCCTACCGCATGCCTATGGGACCAACTTTTCCACGTTATACTATCAAATCCTATTTTCATGTACAAGAAGTGGCTTTTCGAAAAACTTTTTACGTATCTTTACCTTTTTCTTTACGTTAGTTAATGTCTCTAGTCGATAGGAGGTATCGTTCCGGCACAAATGACGAAAGGTCAAAAGTAACGAATTCACAAGAAATCCTAAAATTTCCTATCTCCAAAGTTTTTCCAACTATTTCAACCAAGATTGGATGCAGAATGCTCAAAGTATGGGAGAGTTACATACCGGATCTCAACATTAATGACCCAAAAATAACGGCGCTACAAGGGATAGAAGGGGAACGGCAGCCCCTCTAGGTTTCGAGGGTATTTTTAGAAAGATTCGGAATTTGTTTACAGAATCATCTTTAAATCACTAGAGTACATTTATACTGCAAAAGATTCATCTCTCTAGCTCAGAGCGTATTTATTCCAGGGCCGTGTTTGCAATGTTTTCAGTCTTCACGTTTTCGACCTATAAGTTGGCCTTGTAGGAAAAAAGTGCATTGAACCGTTTTTTGTTTTCCATGCTTCAAAGTGTTGCAACTACGTTTCCCTAGGAACTTGAGTAACTGCTCCAGAAAGGTCCAAAACAAGGAAAATTATGTTTTTTTGCTCTAATTGACGCCACCTAAAATTATTGACCTGACGATGCGTCTTAGTTTAAAAAGATCCCAGCTGAATCGAGTTACAAATTCTTTAAGTGGGCATTTCAGCGTGTCATAGAGAAAAGCGCGGAGTTAATCGAATATAATCCAGTGTTTTCTAGTGGGTAAATAGATGCAGGCGAAGACCATCAATCGAGGTATTAAATGCCGCTTTAGTATCTTCTCAAAACCCCCACTACGACCGCCTACCCCAAGAAAGCCTATGCGCTCAAATCTAAAACTACTTAAGACGAGACTGTCTTTGGGGACTCTATACGATAGCTCCCTGACCCCAGATTGCTAGGCCTATCCATAAGGTCCCAAACAAGTTTGCCCATACATAGGACAATCGAATGACATTATGTTCCACTTACCCTCCAACGAGCTACCTACGGTGCCCAAAGTCAAGCTTACCCATCCATTAACCTTATAACAAATCTAAATACGCGTCAAACTACGAACTCCCTACGGGTGACCTGCAATGGTACAAAGTCAGGCTTTTCCCTCCATTAATCTTCTTAAGAGAGCTAAATACAAGGATTTTTAGATTCTTAAATAGACTCTTTGTAAGTAAATTAATTCACACATAACCGTTTGAATTTCTCCGTTAGGAACTTATACAAGCTTCTTGATTATTAGTTCGTTTGGTAACATTAGATGCGTATTCGCTTAACAGCCATTTTATATGCTGTTAAGTATATTCTTTTATCTAGAAACATCTTCTATTATTGTTTAAATTACCTTCCCTGATATTTGAACAAGAAAAATCCATATAGAATTTAATAAACGCCTCAGTAGTTTTCCATTGTGAAGTAAATTCTGAATTATTTCTCAATTTTCGTAGGTAAGCTGTATGCTTCTAAGCTACTGAGGCAAATCAAATATTATTTTTCTTGCATAACATATGCACTTCTAAAAGCATGTCCTGATTAAAACGTAATAGATTTGATGTAAGTGGTTTTTGACGTTTTAATATAATATGGAACACTAAATTCAATTGAATATTAACTAGTGTTAGAAAATAAACAAAGTCATAATGAGTTGAACAGGTGCTTGCATTTTTCGTTTAATGAATTCGAGAATATAGAATATACGTAAATAGAATTATTCAAGTGATCACTTCAAGGCGGTCAACAAATAATTACAAACAAAACAACGTTAATATAGACATTAGTAAACAATGATAAGCAATGAACATGTACCAATATTTCCGCAACACTGGGCACTAATGACTAACTAGAAGTTTAAGGCCTTTGCGTTTGACTCGAGATTATGAATACTAACAAGTGAAACTGTGTTCTTGCATTTCTACAAGATGTTTTTTCTATGTGTCAGACTTGGGTGGTCAGTATGAAGATATTGTTTTATAAGTTCAAAATAGCTTATTTGAATTCATTAAAAGCAGGTTGTATTTAATTTATTCTTTTAAGTTATATCTATACTAGTTAGAGTTCGTATTCAATCATTATTCTTTCGCATCTCATTATTCGTTTTTTCCCATCAATTGTTCAAAAAAAAATACGTAACCTGTCAATTAATTAGTCACACCTATTAGCAACTTTTTTTAAGTATATGTAAACAACAAACGAAAGACTTTTTCAATTAATAATTTAGGACATCGGCGGCTTTGGTCATTAACCACTAACTGGGATATACAACATTCCCAAACAAGGAATTTGTTCATATAATATTTAATAAAAGATACCTTGCATTTTAGTAAGTAGTTAAAATTAACACAAGTAGATATTTAAAGAATTCAGACAATTAAAATGGCAACGAGATTAATTTTAAGGAAAAAAACACATTTAAATTAATCTCATACATAATAAAAATTCTTTTAGATGTAATAAAAATAAATCGATTGTTAAATAACACTGCATTCACTTGAACTCGGATACCGTATCAACCAAATGCAATTATCATTTTTCAAAGCAAGCAAAATCAAGTTCTGATTAGGAAATAAGAAAGAATAAAAAATCGGTATGAATGTATAACATGACATCCAAAATGATAATCAAATATAAGAGAATGATTGACAGGATGTTAGGAAACACATACACATAGTTGGCCTTGAGTTTTTAGATTTTTTTGTTCACTTAATGAAGAGCTTACAGCAAGGAGAATTTATACATTCCGTTTTTGTTCGTTTAATGATGATTTATTGTACACGACATCTGAGATGGTTTTTAAGTGAAACTTTAATGCAATAATAGTATTTAATTAAAGATAATTTATAAGATTACAAATGCATATAAATAGTACACAAGAAGAAATTAGTTGGTCAATCTAGTCCTATCCACAAGAATAAAACTTCAATCAGTTTTCATGGTAATAAACTTCTTAATTATATACTATATTGATACTTTGTTTATTCATTTAATAATTTTGTAATTTGTCTATTACGTGACGTTTAGTTTAAGTTTACAAAAGAACCAGACGTTGTGGCATAATATTCATAGACGTAACCGATGTTATTTAATAGTTCGATCCATTTTTCACCATGTGTATCAACAACATTTCATTGTGGTAATGAATTAATAACAGGTTATTCACCATGCGTAAAATTCTATTTTAGGAGTTACAGGTAGACGTTTACTATGCTTACATGTTAACTAACAAAAGCATTTTCACGATAGGGTTTTGTTTTATAAGATTTTATAGGTAGTTGGGCATTCTCTGAACTGCATTTCCTTGTAGGTTTCTAACGCACACAAAATATTAGTAATAAAGTATAATAATGAAGAACAAGCAATTAATTCTATTTTAAGAAAGAAATTGTACATACATATGGATAGTAGAAACAGTTCTATGTTTTGAGAAGCTCGAAATGTTCATTAGTCTAGTTTATGATGAGACAGTGTACCCAATGGAATAAACACCTCTTTCTTGAAAGTTA
The DNA here is from genome assembly GCA_011009095.1 of Ignelater luminosus. Classification (NCBI taxonomy): domain Eukaryota; kingdom Metazoa; phylum Arthropoda; class Insecta; order Coleoptera; family Elateridae; genus Ignelater; species Ignelater luminosus. The sequence goes on from VTPC01004388.1 coordinate 16,974, forward strand.
CAAACTATTTGCAATTAGAAATCTGATAGCTAGTGGCAGCTAGCAATTAAAAATGGAAGTAGAAATTAGAAACAAGTAACTAAAAATTACATGTTTACGGATTAATATAAAAATGACCAGATTCTTAAAAAAAACTTTTACCAACTAATAACTTATGCAAATTGCTTGAGTACCGATTTGTTTGATGATCTTAGACTGTTTGACGTACCTTTGTGTGCTGCTAGGTAAATTTTCTAATTTTGGTTTGTTTCCCCTTAAAGACTGGGCAGTGTTAAGTTATTTTTATAATTATGTCGCCCCGTAATGAAATCCACTTCTTTATGTCATGTTATTAGCGAATCTTTTCAGATGCTCCCTGTATGCAAAGTATTTAAAAAGAAAGAACATATTCGTGCCTATAAGTATGAGAAGACATTTTTTAGATTTAAAAAAGCAAATTTCAGAGGTCATTTAATGCAAAGATAAGATCACCGTAATGGTACTTCCAAGATAAAATAACATTGACAATCTCGTACAAGTAAACTCTGTAAGTAGCACACTGGTTTACTTATTATTTATTCAGCTAAGATTTTGCACCAGGAATTTGGATAGCCTGACCAGCAAACTTGCAGTGGGATTCTCAAGATTTGTTAATTTTCCAAATATTCAAACCAATTGTGCGCGAACCGTGTTAAATTCTTTGTTGAGTGCTAGAACTGTGCGAAAAAGATTAACTATTACAATCATTTGTTCATTTCATTCGTTTTCTGTGGAAATCAAACTGATCTGTATTAGTATAATAAGTTAGCTTCTAAGTAGATCTTACCAAAAATATAAAATAAATAAATATAAGAATTTGTATTAACACTAACGTATTAGAATATTGCAAAGTTATTTAGGCTACTAAAGCATTAACATGTTTAATTAGCTGCAAAGAAGACGAGATGTATTCATTGAGCCGTCTCGCTATAGTATAGTTACAATCGCTTATTTATCTCTATTTCTCATTTTAAGCAAATGTTGGGATTAAAGAAACAATCTTTGTTTTATAATAATTTTTGACGACTCATAATTTAATTTAGAAAACCTGAAAGATAACAGAAAAATTTCTAATGCAAATTCTTTGTTTTGTTTATTTGTAAATAATATTGTGTATAGGCCGGACGCAAGCGAGTCCGTCGGATACGGTAAAAGAGTTAAATCCACTCATTTATTTTTCGAATTAGATTTAATGTTTATACGAATTATATTTAATTTGTAACATAATTCCAAGTGAATATTCTAAAGATTGTTTATTATCTTCTTCTTTTATTTTGATTACAATATGCATATACAGGGTGAGTTTTTTCCAATGTTTAGTAGAGGGATCTCGAAAACTAGCGAAGATAGAGAGACGATTAAATGGGGATAGAATTGCAGTTTTACGAGCCTAATTTAATGAGATTTTTGTTTTTTAGAAAAAATGCATGTCTAACTGGATATCTCGCAAAAATATTTTTTTTTGTTATTTTGTTCAGTGCCTATAGGTCTGTTATTATTGACTTTAGAAAAAAATGTGTAAAGGAAAAAGTTGTAGGTAATTATGTGCTTAATAATACAGTCTCACCGAATTTTTCATTTAAGCTATAATTTTTGAGTTATGACACAAGCTTGTGTTTTTTCTAATGGAAACCATAGTAGGCCATGACTTTATAAAAAAGGCCCTTTTTCAACGATTCTAACGATATATCACCTGACATAGTTAGTTTTATAAATAAATAAATTATGGCCTTTTTTTTCATTTTCGAATTGTTCACGTAGTACGCTATGGAAACAATTGATAGATGCGCGTCGCGTTTAATAATAAAATTTAAGTTAGTTATTAAAATTTTTCTTTTAATTTCGAAATTATAAACACAATTATTTTGGTGTGAAATGTTTATTCCGTTGGAGTTACAATTTTATATAAAACTATTTCTGAGAAACTAATAAACAGAGAATTACAAACGATAAATTAAAAAACAATAAAAGAAATTAGGATATAAATAAAGTAGTACCAAAACAACGTAAGTAAAGTAAGTAAAGTATTTAAGATAAGTGAACAAAGCAGATTTGGATAAAAATAGGAACTTCACTCATAAGTGTAAATAAAAACTAAAAATGCTGTTAACGTAGTAAGCTATGGAAACAATATGAATAGATGCAAATGACAATTACTTATTGACAGGTGCAAATCAATTAGTTTCTAATTATTGTTAATTTTGGTTTCGTAAATTATCAATATAAATTTTTCTAATCAAAAAAAGCGTGATATAATTGAGTGTTACACTTTGTACCACAAAAATAAAAAGATAAGGTATATCAAAATTCGTGTGACACAGTAAATGATCTTAGAGAAGCTGTACTTAGAAGCTTTTGTTAATATTGATGTACGTTCCGTTAGAAAAGCAACAAATTCGGTTTTAAAAAGGTGTAGCTTGTGCATTAATCATAATGTTAGACCTTTATTTATATTCTAATTTCCTTTATTGTTTTTTAATTTATCATTTATCATTCTCTGTTTATTAGTTTCTGAGAAATTATTATTATTTAAAATAATTATGTTTATGATTTCGAAATTAAAAGAAAAATTTTGATAACTAACTTGAATTTCATTATTAAACGCGATGTGCATCTATTAATTGTTTCCATAACGTACTACTTAAACAAGGCCCTAATTTATTTATTTATAAAACTAACTATGTCAAGTGGTATATCGTTAGAATCGTGGAAAAAAAGACCTTTTTTATAAAATCATGGCCGACTATGGTTTCCATTAGAAAAAACACAAGTTTGTATCATAACTCAAAAATTATAGCTTAAACAAAAACTTCGGTTAGACTGTATTATTAAGCACATAATTACCTACAACTTTTTCTTTTACATATTTTTTCTAAAGTCAATAATAACAGAGCTATAGGCACCAAACAAATAACAAAAAAATTATTTTTGCGAAATATCTAGTTAGCTATGAATTTTTTCCAAAAAACAAAAAGCTCATTAAATTGAGCTCGTAAAACTGCAATTTTTTCTTTGTTTAATCGTCTCTCTATCTCCGCTAGTTTCCAAGATCCCCATACTTAACATCGAAAAAAACTCACCCTGTATTTGTTAATCTATATTTTTGCGTTGGGATGTTTTTGTTTCAAGCGCTTACCGATATGTACAACACCTGTAAACCGCGAAGAATTCGACAACATTTGCAGCCGCTATCTAGATTTTGGAGCTCCTCGTGCTTCTTTGTCATAAAGTATATAACATTTAAAAAAAGCTTCAATATACTGGATGCGCCATTCGAATTTATTTTTCTTAAACAAAATGAAAGCATTCACAAAGTTTATAAGTTTAACAGAGTGCTTATAGTTGGTCTATGCTATTTATGAACAATATATTGCCTTTGACTTTATTGATTTGATCAATCTCTCTACTTTGTCATCAAAGGAAACGCTTCAGCAATTTTTCGTTGTGAAATAGAGTCGGATTTCTTTGTTAATATTGATTTTTATGAAACCAGGGAAATAGATCTAGCATCTGGTGTAAAAATCCATTTTCTTAGATTATTTTAATTTCATATCAAGTATTGGACGTACACCATTTAAATTGTAAACGATTTCGAGGTTTTCTCCTTCAGAAATGTTAATTGTAACTAAAGCTTGGATTGCACGCAATATGCGTCTTTATCTTTTGATATTATCTCTTCAAAGATTTGAAATTGCTCGTTTTCTTGTTTTCTTGTAGAAACAATCAGAAGTAAAATGGATAATTTCAACGTTTTGAAGGAACATATGGAAAGATACAAGCGCATCTTGCATATAATCCGAGCATTAATTATAACTAAATACATTTGTACGTAGTGCATTGTTAAGTAAAGATAACCGTATTGTCTAAAGACCGTAGATACTGTGTGGTTTATGCTTTGCAAGAGTTACCAAACATTCGTTATTACCAAGATTCTGATTTATACACTTTCAAATTGTACTAGAAAGTAGAATGTTTTTCTTTAATATTTAAGGTTTTACTGTTTCAATTGCAATGTCTCAGAAAATACAACGCGCATAGCATTCGATGCCAAGTTCTAGGAAGCACTTGAAATCTAAAAAGTTATTCCGTGTTTATTCTTGCAAGATGGTGTGCAGTTATCATATTGAAGAGGCGCGTGTTTCAACTAACAGTAGCGTGATGTCCTGCTTATTTGTTCTAAGAAGGTTACCTAGCACCTTCTTTCTCTTCTTTACTTATTCTTTGTTAGGCGGTAGGATTCCTAGTTTCTTGCTGAATTAGCATGTCCATTAATTTTACTCGTTATCAATCTCAGCTAATCTAGCCCGCAAAAACAATTCACTTACAAGATCCGGAAATACTTGACCCATAGTGCAGCCTGGTGACTATAGCAATTCTCCTATTGTTGTAATTTGCACAGGTTAAGTCTTTGTTTGAATTATTCTGTTTGAAATACTATTGAGTGTAGACCAAGACTAAAAGATGTTTTGAGCTTCTGTCCGCCTACATCTTGGGGCGTCTTGGAATCTCCTGTGTAAAAGACTAGACCCAGATAGCAGTACAGTTTTTATAAATAAACATTTAACAGAGCGATTTGCAAATAACCAATGAATTAGATAAAGTTGTACAAGATAATGTAGTGGTATCATCTTTCGATATTAAAATAAGTCCAGAAGTTACAGTTATTAACTCATCGGAAGATTCTGATACAAAAGAATATATTAAAAGTCGACATGACAGATCATTTTTGAAAAATTGTATTAACAATATTTCTGTTTCGATCAATATTTCACGTCTAGCAGTTCGAGGTAATATGTTTCTATACCATGTAAATACAGTATCGTGTTCGTTTCAAACATTACCTCAAAGCTCAAACTGTTAGACCAGAGTAGAATTGTTTGGGGAATTAGGAATCTAAAAGTCAAATAGCAAAAAAGGAAATAATTCAATGTTATGTCATCATAAATATATGGGCCAAGACTCCGAGGCCAAATCGGGACAGCCCGACACTGTGTCGTACTAGATTTGGTTTCTGTACATAACAAAACACAGCTATCGTGATTAGATTCCATTGAAGACGATAACTAGCTTAAGTAAAATTAATTTGGAAAATGTATTTATTAAATAAAATTTGTTGTAATTCGCAAGGTCACCGAGAGAAAGTTTTTATTTTGTCACGAGTTTATCGGGGTTGTTTTCAAACATCCCATATGTTTGTTTGATTTTCTTGCAGAAACCTTATTAATAATTCTAACGTAATAATTTTTAAAATATTTTTCCTTTCTTTAAGGATTAATTGCATTTCTTCTCACGAAGATTATTTTACAGCCTTATTACAAAAACTAACTTAAAGACTTTCGATGACCTAATATAAAAATGTACAATGCCAGTTTCCATAAAAGATTACTTGTAAGTTATAACTTACAAGTCAAGAAAAGCAATTTTACGCATTTTATGTTTCCTTTAATAAAAAGCAAACGTTTGCACAATGTGTACTAATGCAGGTTGCATTCAAACCTAATTTGCATAAAAAGTGCTATTTATTATGTCGGTATATCGACGTCTGAAGAAAACACAATTTAATGCTATTTATATTCATTAAATATTTAAAGGTATGTTCTTCAAACGTTTTCTAGTAAGATTGATTTTTTGTGTAATTTTATTTGGAATTCTCATAAAAGAATATTTTAATGTATTTCTATCGGTCTGAAATTGTCTGTAATTTTCTAGTAATAACACTAGAAAGGGTCGATTCATGATAAATGTTAGCTTTTACAGCTTTTTCCTGACAACTGTACGTGTTTGATAACTTGCACGATTTCTAAACAAACCAATTATACTTTGTTTGAAAAGTTAATGAATGCCATCAATTGAAGTTTATTCTAATATGTTGGTTTACACTACCAACTCTAGAAAACATGTTTGATGTATATTATGGTGACCAAAACAAAAAATCCAAATTTTTATTTTATTGTCGATTGATTTTTTTATATGATTCTTCCTTCCTCTTTTGTTTTTGTTTATTTTTTCTAATTCTGATCTCTTTTTCCATCCCGGAATTTTCTTCTTCATGTTCCTGTTACTCTTGATTGATAATATGTTGGCCCGAATCTTCGAGTTCATCTAATCTGTATATGTCTCACAGTTGCTTCCGTAAAAACTCTTCGTTCCTCTACCTTCCGAATAATTATTCTAGTCTAGCATATAAAAAAAGTAGGGACTGAAACATCTGTTTGCATTCTCCACGGACCGGCCTAATTTTCTCTTGGCGAGCTCTTCCTCTGTGGAAACTTGAAACTACGAAAAATAGCTCTTATATTAAATCTGCTCACATTTTACTCGGTGTCACTTTTCACATTTTTGTAAGCAGCCCTTAATTTTTATACCCTATCATAATCCTGTGGTCAGCCTCATCCAGATGGTTTTGAAGTTTGTCCTACACTCGTGCTATACAATTTCGACTTACTTAGCTTGAAGATGACAATGGTTTGATCTAGTTGTAGGGTAATTTGTTGACTTGTTCCTTGTGATAACTATTAATCTCTTCCTGCTTCAATTTTAGTATTTGCATGTCTAAGTTTGGAACATTTTCCAATTTCAAAATAGCATTGATTTATTGTTAGACTCCAAACTTAAATACTGACAATGTGTATATGAATTTTACTTACTTACTTCCAAGACGTATTTTTCAGTAAGATCTGAAGTTTTCTTAGGTTGCAAATCCAGTTGATCCATTATCAACCTTACACCCTGTCCATATTACCTCATCCAAATCAATTAGAGACAAATGTTATAAACAAGGATTTTATCTAGTTTCCTGCAGGTAAAAAACAGATTTCGTGTTGAAAACGAAAAATGACAATTAAAAGCTAAAGACCGCTTATGAACTTGCATTACTGATCCTCCCTTCCTCAAAGAATAATTGCAATTTTTCCTTACATTAGTTTGGCCTCCAAAAGATTATAAGTTGCAGTTAGTGGTTTTGTTACTTGATAATAATAAATAAGTGCTTCAGGAAGAAATACACGTATGTTCTTGCTCCTTACCAAGATCATTGGTTTTGGAGTTTTTTTTATTGAAACATTGTAGTTCTCCAAACGTAAAAGGAGTATTAATGTCGTTCCATCTCAACAACAAAACGACAACCATCACGAATGCCTCATCTACTACTACAACTCAACATAGCCGCGCTGCCACTGGAGTTCAACATAACTTCGTGTTTCCATACCATACTTAACCATTCCGTCTGAAGAGAGTAAAACTCCCAAACTAACCTCCGATGGAGACTGGAATACAGCAGTGATTTGCTTGATTACTTGTCATTTTTCTAGATACGGCGATTGCTTTTACACTAATTTTGGTTTATATGTTTATGGTTCTAAACACGATGTTTTTTGAAGGAAATGTTTGTAGACAATTGAATGATCGATCGATTTGATCAAGTACAGCTCTTACAAACGTCGACAGCACATCAAGACAATTGTTTCTAAATAGTTTCACAGAAAAATAAATGAAGATCGGTTGAACCGCATTTGTGTCTTAGTTATTCTACGAGTTATGTCGATACGACTTTCCATTCCAGAGATAATTGTAAAACCAAAAGTTCTATAGGTGTTTACTAAAATTGAATCGTGTTAACCCAATCTGTCAGAATAACACGGAAAACAATAATAGAAATTAAAATAGTTCAGGGTTAACCCAGCTGAATTTTTGTAAATACCTTATATTTAACCTTGATGGGTTGTAAAAGATAAAACAAAAGCGAACCAGATAACTGTTGTACTAAGCTATTACTGATGATCCATTCTACAGGCTGTTTTGTAAACGAGTACAAATATCTAGCAGGCATATTCCTCGGCAAAGATTAAGCCCTTATGTCATATAACTGTTTTTTTAAGTTCACCGTTTTCGAGATACAGGGTGTCAAAGTTTTATTTAGAATTTATTGTTTTTTCAGTATTTTAAGAACAAAACGAGATATCCGGATAAGATTTTCTACATGTTTGTTACTCTAAAGTATCTACCATTCTATGTAGTTTTGCGTTTGGTATCTCTATCAGAGGTGGGGCATTGGGGATGGGCTAAGCCACTGAAAAATTAAAATCTGTTTTTATTTCGGAGTTAGGAACCGATTTGGAACAAAACGTTACTCTTGCGTTTTATTCATAGAACGCGTCGTTTTCTAATAAAATCAGTAGAATCATACGCCATCTCAAAAACAGGCTGCAATTATTTGCATCGAATCCTTTAACAGAAGTTAGACGTTTTTCGTCCTATAACTTTTTCCCTAAGACGCACTGCTTTCTATGTAGAAGGTGTCAAAGTTTAACTAAAAACGAAAAATTTAGACATCCTGTATCTCGAAAACGGTCCACTTAAAAAAAAAGTTATATAACAAAAGATGCTTAATTCTTCCTGTTTTTGAGATGACGTATGATCTTACCATCTTGAAAGATTTTAAAAAATTCCATTTTACTAGAAAACGCATTCTGTTTCAAAAAATAAATTGCTGACTCCGAAAATTAAAGCATCTTTTAAGTTTTCAGCGACATAATAATTTCTTTAGCGTATGGGGCTGGCCCACTCTCAATTATCCTCCTCTGATGGATTTGTTTTCGAGCAAAACTTTTTTCTTAAAGCTTTATTTTATGGTTTCCTTAGTGCACATCCTAAATGTCATACCCCTGTTTGTTATGGCTTTCTTTCTTAATTCTTTTTTTTTATCAGAGAAACTACAAATAAAAGACTACAGAAATGAATACACTAAACGACGTTTCAATATTTGTCAAAAGTCCTTGCCTACACCACACGCATATCTATAGAACCGTAACTCAACTCAATAAAACTGAGAATTATCTTCGTTAAGCTTAAATACACCAATCGACCAGGTAGATTTATCCTCGCTTGAATAAAATCCACACAAAATTTGTTTCAAATATCCAAGTAATCATATGTAAATAAAGACTGATAGGACTAAAGCATAGAATCTGTTTTCTTATTCTTGAATCTACTTCTTCCTAGTTTGGTAGTTGTTTTTTTGACAAAGAATGTGTGATCAATTTCTCCCAACTGCTGAGAATAACTTTTTTCTCTATTTGCTGCTCAACCCTATGGATGAGAAACAGCGATACGTTTTCAATGATTTTTTTATTGATGGACTCGTTCTGAATTGGATATGTGTTTTGATCTTGTCGGCATTCAATATTCAATAAAACCTGTTAGGAAAATTCAGAAATAATTAAATCTTTCCTTAACCTGTTCTTTTTATTATTTTCAATCTTTTCCTATTGTCACTACGTTATTCTTTTTAAAAATTAATTTTATCGTTTTTCTGTAGCATAAAAGCCCCTTGTTTTAATGTCCTTTGACATTATTAGATTTATGGCTTGGGAACATTATTTTCTTTTAGAATTTTCTTGTAAAAATATTTTCTCAATGCTAAACTAGAAATACATTTGGGCTTTGCATAGAATAAAACTAACTCTGAATTTGTATTTTTCAGATTTAATTTTCGCATTTCAAAAAATTTTGCATTCTCATCTTTTAGTTTGACGTATCGTTTCACAGTAGTGAAAAGTTGTATACTATTGTTTAGTTAACATAGACCTGTTGTTTATAGATTTGTAACGTAACGAACTTGTTCCGAGATATTATCGACTTTTTTATTAATTTGTGCATTTGTGAACAAAATTTAGGAATTCAATTCTTGGCTTAGTCGTTTATTTATGTTAGATCCTGATAACGTAAATTCTTGTTATTTTATAACTCGGTCGAATCGTTCTTATTCAACGATTTATTTGAATAAATATCTGGATTCAAAGTTAAATGTAAAACACCTGCAGTGACCAACCCAGTTAGATTATCCCTACTGTTTATATTTTCCATGTTATATTATTTATGCTTCTTTCATAAAGGACCGCAGAATTTATAATATTTATGGATGATTTAATGTCTAAATGTACATATTGTCTTCACGTTACCAGCGTTTTATGTAGTGCACTGGGTTGTTAATTCGTAAATATTAATAAACTTAATACGGCCAGACTTATTTTGTGTGTACTTGTTTTTTATGTATTTTTACTTGCTTATCTTGCATTTATATGTGTTTGTGTACAAGTTTTTCAGACAGTGTAGCCAGGAACGCTGTAACCTGTTTTCTGCATTCATTCAATAGTATGCTAATAGATGTTATTAATTTATCTTGTGACTTTTATTGTGTTATAAGCATACTTATAGAGTATTTCAGGAATCAGCTGTTCCGGAACCAGATAACGTTGACCTTCACATACGGACATATCATTAGCTTAATTCCTCATTTGGAAAGTAAGTGTCTAAAGAGAGTGCAGTGTAACCTCTATTTCGTTTATTTGTGTATCGCTCGACCTTAGCAGACATCTCGCCTACTGACCTAGATACGAAGATCAGCTGGAGGATCTTCCATTCGAAATTAGGTCACCGACTTTCTACTGCAGCTGGCGCCTTCTCGATCACGAAATCCCTAAGATTCTCGCATTATTATTACCGTGTAGACTAGCATTACAGGTGGCGCATGGCGTACCGATTTTATATATGGTTGCGATCCCGATGGGACACTAATCCCAGTTTTGTCTGTAACAAACCGGATTAAAAATCTTCAACTTAAATAATATCAACAAGCGTTTGAAGAAAACTCTTAGTTAATTTTATTCGTTTTAAAACAAATTTATCTGTATATTCTGCAACCTTATAAAGAAGTTATGTAAAATACATATGTAATGTATGTATCTCAAAGTCTTTAAGTCAAAAGATATTTAATACTTTTTGGTGTAAGGGTACAAAAACTTGAAGTTACTTTAGTAGTAACTGCACTAAATTCTGAGATCGGCTCTGTAAAAATTAATGATATTTCCAAGAATAAATCTATTTTTCTATCATAGGGTAATTCTGGGAGTGATGAACCGCCGGTTGAGATGGACCAGTGGTTTATTTTGTAAAGTATGCAGCAGAGGTCGTCTACGGAAAGTTATACCTTTTAGTTATGTTACAGCGTGGTACGGTGTAGTGCTTTTTGGTGAAATTAAATCTTAAAAAGTAAGTAATTTGCAATATAAGTTTATCCCTAGTCTCAAATTTTTTCTTGAATTACTTGACGAAGCTATGTAAAGCGTTGTACTTGCTTTTCTCGTTGCTTTTTAATATTATATGACTGAATGGAAGTTACGGAATATTTCTAACCCCAAATAATTCAGCTGGTTATAAACAGTGGGAAATTCAAAAATGGTCCATCTAACCCCTAAAAACGGGATAGTTGAACCACTTATGGGCGGGAGAGATGAACCACTATTATTCTCCATATACATATATATATACTTTTTATTGTAGTTACATTCCTTGGTTCATCTAAAATTATTATTTTCAGCAATAATTAAATGATGCCAACCAAATACATAAGAATTAATACAAAACTAAGGGGAAACTGGACGGAACAACAGCTAAAAGATGCAATTGAAGCAATTGAGAGTGAAAAGATGAGTTTGAATGCTGCGTGTAAACATTTTGGCGTTCCAAAAGCCACTCTTATTAGAAGAAGACGAGCCGGTCATCTCGTCAAAACAGGTTCGCTGAGGCCATCTTCCACACTAGGGGAGGAAAATGAAAGGAAAATGGTGAAACATATAAAGAAATTGCAGAAACATGGTTTTGCTCCTTTTAGAGATTCTGTAAGGCATATGGCACATGCCTTGGTAGAACAAATGAATATTAAGCATCGTTTCAACAACCAAACGAAAAAGGCAGGTTACGATTGGCTGCAGTTGTTTCTGTCTCGACACCCGGACTTGAGTATTAGAAAATCAGAAGGTGTGTCTAGAGCGTCTGCAATGAACAAGGAAGTAGTAAATCAATACTTCAATTTATTAGAAGAAATCTTAGGCACACATAATTTATTTGAGAAACCTGGCAGCATATTCAACGCAGACGAAACAGGCCTACAATTAAACACTAAACCTGGTCAGGTGATAGCAATCAAAGGATCCAAAAACGTGCCCGTTCTTGCTTCAGGGGAAAAGGGTGAAACAATCAGCGTGATAACCTGCTGCACTGGGGAAGGAGTATTCCTTCCACCCTTTTGCATTTTCAAGGGAAAAATAAAAAAATAGAGTGGTGTCAAGGAATGCCCCCTGGATCAGTAATTCATATGTCTGAGAAATCAGTTTACGTGAACACAAATATTTTCTTTGTGTGGTTGAAAAGCCATTTTGTCCCTCGCAAACCAGCTGGTAAAGTCCTAATGATTTTGGATGGGCATACATCCCACTGCAATCTAGTAGAGATGTTGGAATATGCAGATAATAATGACATAATATTACTGTGCTTACCTGCACATATTACGCATTCCCTACAACCACTAGATCGGTCTGTGTTCAAGTCTCTGAAATCATTTTTTTACTCTGCTTGTAACAACTTATTAAAAGCCAATCCTTCCAACAAATTATCCCGTTTACAATTTGGTGCTTTATTATGTGAGGCTTGGACAAAAGCAGCAACGGTTAAAAATGCAACGTCTGGTTTTAGTGCAACGGGGAGCATTCCATTTAACCAAGAAGCAATACCAGATTACGCCTTCTTCAGTGCCGAAGAGAATACTCCTACTACACCTGACAGGGATAATTACACTCCGGAGGGTATAAGCCAGCCTACTTGTTCAAGATATTTGGATCCTGAGCCACAGCAAAATCCATCAGAAGAGTCAGAAGATGATTTAAAGTTGACACCTGGAACATTGTTAAACAAAATTGCTCCAGTGCCGGTCAACCAGACACAAGTTGACAAAGTTCGAAAACGAGGTAGACAATTTGCTGAACTTCTTACATCATCTGAACATTTAGAAAAAAGAAAAGATGTGGTTAAAGTTAATAAAAAACAGAGGGTTTTGAAGCCTGAAACACCAAATCGCCAAAACGGTAAAAGAAAAGCCAAAAAGAAACAAGCTAAGTGCTCTCTCTATTGCTTCGTCGTCTGATGACGAAGATAATGTTTACTGTTTAGTTTGTGTTGGTCCAAATAAATCAAGCATAGGTGACTGGCTACAGTGTAGGGTGTGTAAAAATTGGGCACACGCATTTTGTGCACAAAATGATCCTTTGTATGTTTGCACCAACTGCGATACAGATGATTCAGAATGACAGACTGGTTTTTTCTTTGTGTTATTATAGTTTTCATTTTTTGTAAATTCTTTTAAAAATTATTGTATTTTATGCTTTTTAAGATAATATTTTTAGTAATCTTACTGTATGTTCAAAATACTTTTAAAGTTTGTACAGAATGCTACTTTTATTTGTTTCTGAATGAAAATATATTTGTATCCTAGGTCGTATATGTTAAACAAGGTTTTGTTTTTATGTTACATAAATACTGTAATGCAATAATATATATTTTCATAAATCTACACTTCAATTTCTCATCGGCTCATCTCTCCCAGATGGGTTCATCTTCCCCATACCAACAAGTTCAACTAACCCGAACAGTTTGGGTGAGATGAACCTACCCCGTCCGTTTAAAAACTATACCTCGTTCTATTAAGAAGCTCTAAATAACTAAAATGAATAGCTGTATCAGCTAGGTTATTGTGATAGGTATGTCGTACCAAATTCATGAATTCGTATTATAATCTCGTGTAATATTTTTTGCTATTTAAAAAAATGTGGTTCATCTCTCCCGGAATTACCCTAGTTTACTTTTTGGCTTATCATCAATCTGAAGAAAGGAGGCAATATGTTAACTTTTCTGGGCATTATTTTAAACGTTACATAGAGTTTAGATACTAGTAAACAACCCTTAGTTACTTACTTACTTTTTCAAAAAATATATATAATACAAAGCCAAGAAATGAAAACAATTTGTCCAAATGGTGTACAATGAAATTTCAAAGTAGAAATATTGAACACTTGAAATGCACATGTAAATAAGAATAAAGAAAAAAAGAAAGAGGAAACAAATAAATTAGACACAGTGGTACCGCCCACTTTTACCTATTTTACGTACTTTTTTTATTTATAAATAAACATCCACTAAAATGGTGTTCTTGGAAAGAAAAAGAAAAAACGAAAAAACAGTTATAAACACAATCAAGCTTTTTCCTTTTCCCCAAATTTTTTATTAACAGAAGTTGGCTCAAAAGATCAATAAAAACGCTGTTCATTTCAGAAGGTAAATCGCTCACACGACACACATCGTGTTATTAGGTACGAACATAAAAAACAAATTATCAAACAATCTACCTATAATTTTAGTAGGTCTTATCTAGAGGCTTTTTTCATACCACATTTTCCTTTTTATCGTTCAAACAAAGAAAAAATAATAAAAATTATATTCCGTGTATTCCACAAAACTGACCTACAAAAGATAATACCTTCCACTGAATGCACTTACACCAAAATTAATATTTAGCTGCGAGCAACAATCTGTAATGCATTTGCATGTGTACATGCATTGATACTAAAATTTAAAAAATGCGAAATACTCTCACTCATGTCAGTTAATAATAGTAAGTTAGTAACCAAGCCTTAAAAGGGTAAATGAAAACCTGTAATAATTGAGTTCACAAGAGGTTTTGAGGACATGATTTAAAACCTCACGTTAGATTACTATTGAAATATTTAAATTTGCTTCTTGCTTTCATATAAACAATTATATAATAATATTTCTGTTTTATTTATTACATTTCTACAGGAATAAAGCCATTAATCAACTTTCCATGCCATTTTGAGATCTCATTACCTCACAGTTATTTTCCAAAACAATAAATTTTTGTAGGTCTGGTAAAATGATAACATCATACATTGAAGTGAATTATTGTTTTAACTATTCGAACAGTATAGTTCGTTCATATGTATTCATTTAAAATATATTAATGAAATAAGCTGATAAAGATATGATAACCGCGATACAACGGCATTAATGTTTGTTAAAATCACGCAAAATTTGCAATTAGTATGAAACATCATGCACCACGCCTTCATTCCTTTTTCACAAAATTTCAAAAAACAGGCAATTACTCGAGTTTGATACATACCAACGAGTTTTTAATTTATGTTAGTACACTAATGACACTTTAATGAGGATTTAAAAATGAACAACGAAATATGAATTTAGGCGCAGTCCCATGATTTAAACAAGCACTGAAAATTTAGAATCTCAATATATTTATTATTATTAGCTATAATTTCACAATATTATAAGCCAAATAGATGTGATGATATAAATTTAGTACACCAATAAAAAGTTAATAAAAGTTCTATAATCAAATAGTTCTAATCAATGAAACCTTGAACTAACTTAGGTTTTACAATGTTTGATCTCCATTAATATTTAATTCAATGTGCACGCCATTCGTTAAATAAAGAAATTCCTATAAAAAAAGATATTTCTATTTAAGTTAATTATCACTATGCGTAGGCTAATTTTTTTAAAGATTACAATGAATTTCAGATTGATTTATTATTATTGTTTCTGTGTATCATGGCTGCATTCCTAAATGCTTCTCTTTCTATTAAACATATTTGGAGAAGTGCTACCTTTTGCATGGTACTTATTCGTTAAATGAATCCTAAACTGTATAGTTGTTTTGGTGCAATTCTTCTTGCTGAAAGCATTATGGGTCTGGCTAATGCTTCCAGTTCTGTTACGACCATTTAATCACTTCGACGTTTAGCTCCTGAAGAGATACCTGTTCAGTATTTGATTTACTTTTTTTTATACTTGCGCTCTTATAACTCCTCCAGCTTATTGCACTTCCAAATATTGTAATACTGTTTCTCCTTATGTTATGAATTATGTTAACTAGATCCTCTTGCTTGTTTCCGCAAATATCTTGAGCTCATCCACATACAGGAAGT
>VTPC01004391.1:0-15120 GCA_011009095.1 Ignelater luminosus
TTTTACTTTTAACAAAGAACTTCAAAGAAACCTTCAGCAAAATGTTTGATAACCATATAAATATGACTGAATAAATTTTATAAACAGAATCGGTACGATAAATTCGCAGTAAATGAATACATTAAAAACGAAATTTGCGGCAGAATCCGGATGATTATGCGAAACTTCAAAATGACATTACAAAATGCGAAAATCCGACTCGATCGTAGAAACAGGTATATTTGCAAATATGTCATGCTCATTCTGAAAAAGTTCTACGCTTAGAGAAATTGCTGTACGAGCCACATATAATCTCCAAGAACTTCAGTTCACTGCAGCCATGTAAACATCAAGAAGAGGGCCTTGAAAACATGCAGGCTTGAATGATTGACAATAACTCAAAATACTGACGTAGTAGTTTTCAATTTTGTTTAGTCCATATTTTGTGAAGAATGTAAATCATTCAGTTTCTCCATAAAATTGTGAAAGTTATGTGGGAATTGGAAAAAGGCTCAGTTTCATCCATTTGTAAAGTTTCTACGTGCGTCAAATGCCGCAATAGACACAAATTGAAACTAATTGTGCTATTAGTGTATGTTGTGGATTAGATACACAACTTCTCTTAATCGTTATAGATCCCAAGAGAATAAATTAACAGCAAATTGTAGATATCGTGGTCGCTACCGAGTGATGTATTTGAGAAACTTCCCAGTGGTAATTTTTAGAAAATTTCCAAATAAGTCGATGATGTCCGTGTTTTTTTTGTGTGTAGGCCAATGAAAAGTTAGTACTTGATTTAACACATATTACAAATAAATAATTTTGATATCTTCAATCACAATTTGCCACGTTATCAATAAATTACCAAGAATCTAGGCACTTCCTTTATTTGGGATAGCTAGTAATAAAAAGTTTATCTTCTGCATTGTTTTTTTGAAAAATGTGCATACCATAATCAAGACAATAATTAGAATTGCAAAGTTTGTTTCTGTTATATCATTTATTACAATAGTCATTGTTGATATTTTTACTCATTGTTCCTTAAATTAATAAATGTGAGAATTATACTACTTTTCAGGAAATTATATGCTAACCTTTAGAAATCTCCGCAACAGCCGATTGTTACTACTGAATAATTTATGCAGCATGCTAAAAATGTTGATTTTTTTTTTGCTGAAGTGCAAGGTCATTCTAGGTGCCAGGTTCGGTCGTCGTTCGGCCATCTGAGAAGGGCGCTTCGATTATTTATGCGATCGGAATAGTGGAACCTGTGTTTGATCGACCTGCTCAATTTGGAAAATGCACATCAATCTTAATAATGTCCAATTGAAATTCGAACGTATAAATCATTCCCGACTGCACCGTCCAATTCGTTTAATTTCCGTATTCATTGACTTTAATGTAGCGTAAGATTGGGCACATTAAATCTGTATAGTGTTTTTGTTTTTCTTTTAACGAGGTGTAAATGCTTTATCGATAACAATCAAGCTGTTTGCTTTATTTTCTTCACATTCTGAAAATAACATTAAAAAAAACTATATTGTTGTCTTTTGATAGGAGAGCCACAGGTTGCTGAAAATCGAAAACCTGTACATGGGCAGTTTGTAATATCAAAAAGGTACTTGTAAGAAGTTCCATATTTTATCCTTATAAAATAGAACGTGATGACGTTTTGTGGAAAGCATTTACACAGTAATATTTCATTTGAAATAGTGAACATTTAAGAGGGGTAATTTATACGATAGCCAACACGGTTCGCATTCGCAACAACAAATCCGAATAAAAACGAGTAGAAGTGAAACATGAAATTCGCTCCATAAATTCCAGCAAGTTACCGTATCCACAACCTGTGCCGTTTTATTGTGTGAATTTTTTCTTTATTTACGATGCAATCAAAAAGGGAACTCGTTTTGGTTTTATACCCAGAAGCATACATGAGGAAGTGCTTTCTACAATCTTTTTATTTGGGTATAAATTATGAGATATAAAGTTATTGTAAATGAGTTAATGGAATTATTACAATCAGAATTTATTAATCGGAAATGTATATTCTTAGGTAACCGCTGAAGTAGAATTAAAATTTCTATATTTTTCTTGACATTTTTCTAGATATTACATTTTCTTGCGAAATATAAAGGCGGAACCCAGATAAAATTTTAGTGAAGTTAATTTCCACTGAGGTAGGAAAATGTGTACTATTTTTGAAATGTCGGAAGCAACTGCATATTTTATCCTTTTTGTAGTTTCATTTTGGCCTATATCAGTTGTTTCTGTATAAGTGTATTCGAAACCCTCGTGTTATTGATTTCATTTGTTCTGTTCATTTTTTTTATTCGGTACTATTTTAATAAGATGTAAATTTCTGTCGTCGGAATCCCAATCCCAACAAGTTAAGTAGTTTTCCAAGTTGGAGATTTTGTTTAGAGGACTCAATTAACAACAGAAAGTTTTGCATTATACAGTCGAAGTTATTCATTTCCAATTATAATAATAAATGCTAGATAAATATTATCTAGGACGTAACATTAATATAGAATAATTAACCACGCGGACGCCATCGATTTGGTATTCAAACTTAAGCTATCAACAGATGCTAATTAAGTTATTCAGTAGTTCGGAAATTTCAGTTAAATATTATTCGAATAATCTGTAAGGTGATACATTTGACTTATAATAAACAAAATTTGCTTTTCTACGTCACTACTTATTGTGAATACTGGAAATAAAGAGATACATAACGACAAGTATGTCTTCGATACATATGCGAAGTGTCCTGAATTTGAGCCACACCATTGGAATCTCGGAAATTATAAAGTACACAACTTTGATTGAATTGGGATTAAAGTTACTGAATTTGCTGTTTGAAACTATGCCGAACAAAAATCTGATTTGCCTCATCTATTTAATCTCTGATCTTGATTTTTGTTCGTTGGATATTGTTTTGATTGAAGCGATGAGAAATGGACCGTGAATTATTGAGACAACTTTCGCACAATTTCCGTATCTTATCAAGTTTTTTTGCAACTATCTTCATATAATATCTTGAAAAAAATTTGCTTTGTTAACAGTACCCAAGACGTTCCTAAATACTGGGTATTGGGAATTTAGAAAAATGATTTGCCACCCCCATGACAAATCTCCCATGAAGGATACCATTCACTGTAGCTGAGGATATACCTGTCAAATCCTCGAATGCAATTGCCATGGACTACTGTTAATTTGTGTACTAGAAAAGACACCCTGCAATCTTCGAAGCTATGTGATGTGATGTTTGGCAAAATCAAGAAATGGCTAGAATAAAGTAACGGATAATTCAGTGGATTCGTTTCCATGGGTAGTAAAAAACTCAAACTGATTTTCACACTGAGTAAAAAGCTGTCTGTAAGCAAAAGTTATTCACGAACAAAAAAAAGTACTCACAACCAGTTGTAATAAATTATGAAGTCCTAGAAGAGGAATACCTTAAAGGTAATCCAGTCATTATCTCTTTACAACTTACTTCAGCTCTCTTCCTCTTTAACTTAAAATTTGAAGAAAGAGGAGCGCATATATTTAGATATACCAAGACCCGGTAGAGCTTTTCTTTTCGAGGCACATCCCCCTAAACATCCGGCATCGGTGCGTAGCTTTTAAACATATTGAAAAAACAAATTACTGGAAAGTAAATTTTGACATCTAGTGGAGTGCCGTTCGATTTATACCTATGAACACGGTTCCTATGAATAAAATTTTTTTCAACTAATTGAAATGTGTTCTCAATACTATTTTATTCTAAAATCTTTATTATTTTATTTTTTAAGTTTTAAAGATTTTTGACTAAATTTTTTTCCTACATTCTGTCCGTCTGTCTGTCTGGTTATCATATACCCGTAACTTTACAGTACATGTTATTTTATATAATATCAACTTAGAATTTTCCCCTGATTACAGATACATAATCGATATTTTGGTATCTCGAATACTTTTCGAGATAATCGTCATCGAAACTGACGATTTTTCGACATAGTGATATTATATATGGTATCGACTTAGTTTTTAACATTGAATACGACTATGAAATTTAAATTTTTATATTTCGAATGGTTCTCGAGATATTCGATTTTTATACCTCGAGTAGTTCTCGAAATATTTGATTTTTAAATTTCGTTATGATCATGTTTGCATTTTGACTTTTTTCTATTATTTAAATTTTTGAATAAATGATTATTGATTTTTTTATATATACGGGGTGAGTTTTGTTTCGATGTTCACTATGGGGATCTCGGAAACTAGCGGAGATAGAGAGACGATTAAATGAGGAAAGAATTGTAGTTCTACGAACTCAATTTAATGAGCTTTTTGTTTTTTTGTAAAAATGCATGGCTAACTAGATATATCTTAATAATAATTTTTTTTTATTTTGTTCGGTGCCTGTAGCTCTGTTATTATTGATTTTAGAAAAAATGTGTTAAGGAAAAAGCTGTAGGTAATTATGTGCTTAATAATACAGTCTAACCAAATTTTTTATTTAAGCTATAATTTTTGAGTCATGACACAAGCTTGTGTTTTTTCTAATGGAAACCATAGTAGGCCATGACTTTATAAAAAAGGCCCCTTTGCAACGATTCTAACGATATATCACTTGACATAGTTAGTTTTATAAATAAATAAATTACGGCCTTTTTTTCTTTTTATTTTCGAACTGTTCAAGTAGTACGCTATGGAAACAATTGATAAATGCGTATCGCGTTTAATAATAAAATTCAGATTAGATATTAAAATTTTTCTTTTAATTTCGAAATTGTAAACATAATTATTTTGAATAAAAATAGTTTCTGAGAAACTAATAAACAGAGAATGACAAACGATAAATTAAGAAACAATAAAGGAAATTAGAATGTAAATAAAGTAGTACCAAAACAACGCAATTAAAGTAAGTAAAGTATTTAAGACTAAACATGTTCAAAAGGTCCAACATTATGATTAATGCACAAGTTACACCTTTTTAAAACCGAATTTGTTGCTTTCCTAACAGAACGTCCATCAATATTAGCAAAAACTTCTAGTACAGCTTCTCTAAGGTGTCGTATGACTTTTGATATATCCTATCTTTTTATTTTTATGGCACAAAATGTAACACCCAATCATATCATAGAAACTAAATGATTGCACCTGTCAATAATTGTCGTTTGCATCTATAAATTGTTTCCATAGTTTACTACGTTAAAAGCATTTTTAGTTTTTAGTTACACCTATCAGTGAAGTACCTATTTTTATCTAAATCTGCTTTGTTCACTTATATTAAATACTTTACTTACTTTATTTACGTTGTTTTGGTACTACTTCATTTATATCCTAATTTCCTTTATTGTTTCTTAATTTATCGTTTGTCATTTTCTGTTTATTAGTTATTACTCCAACGGAATTAACATTTCACACCAAATAATTATGTTTATAATTTTGAAATTAAAAGCAATACTTTAATAACTAACTTAAATTTTATTATTAAACGCGATGTGCATCTATCAATTGTTTCCATAGCGTACTACTTGAACAGTTCGAAAAAGAAATGAAAAAAAGACCGTAATTTATTTATTTATAAAACTAACTATGTCAAGTGATATATCGTTAGAATCGCTGAAAAAGAGCCTTTTCTACAAAGTCATGGCCGACTATGGTTTCCATTACAAAAAACACAAGCTTGTGTCATAACTCAAAAATTATAGCTTAAATAAAAAATTCGGTTAGATTGTATTAGTAAGCACATAATTACCTACAACTTTTTCCTTTACACATTTTTTCTAAAGTCAATAATAACAGAGCTATAGGCACCGAACAAAATAACAAAATAATTATTTTTGCGAGATATCTAATTAGCCATGCATTTTTTATAAAAAACAAAAAGCTCATTAAATTGAGTTCGTAGAACTGCAATTCTTTCCCCATTTAATCGTCTCTCTAGTTTTCGAGATCCTCACACTAAACATCGGAAAAAACACCCTGTATACTTTGTAACTATCCCAAAGTTGAGATTTTATTTCAAAATGAAATCTCATGGAGTATGAAAGAATTTTAGGTCTTGGGTATGAAGAAGGAACAGGTAAGGACAATGGAAGGGACAGCGGTGACCCCAGTAACACAGCAGTTAGAAATGCGAAAGACAAAAAAAGGCAACAGTTTATGAATTATGAAGTGGCAATAAATGTTAATGGTTTTGATGAATTCACCCATGTAGTTGATGGAGACATGTTATTGCATCTATGTAAATGGCAGTTAGAAGAACTATTCGGGGCTATATGTGAACATTATGTAAGATATTTAAGATACAATTACGGTAGAGATCCTGCAAGTACTTATGACCATTGGGCAAGAGAAATTTCTTTTAAATAGTAAAAATAAAAGCAGACTCATCAATATGTTGAGAAAAGAACTTTCAGAAAATAATCTTTCATGCCAAGGAGAAGTGATGCCGATACATTGCTAGTTCAAACTGTTATTAATACAGAATCAAAAAATGTTGTTGTAGTTTCAGAGAATATAGATGTTCTGATTTTGTTAACAACCCTAACACGAAATGATTGAGAACCTTATTTTTGAAAACCAGCAAAGGGTAAAGCTCTGCAAAGAGCTTAGAAACTACAGTTCCTATGTGTAAAAAACATATTTTGTTTTTACATGCTTTTACAGGACTACGTCAGCTTTTTACAATAGGGGTAAAAATAAATTTGCTGAAATTTTTGAAAAAAATAAAGATCTTCAAGACGCTGCTGAAGTGTTTGCAAATGTCAATGAAGATTTGAATACTATTTGTGAAGCTGGAGCGAAATGCGTTCCCACATTATACGGGGCGCTCAAAAACTACAAGATTTAAGTAGTTTAAGATATAATTTTTTCATCAAAGCTTCAACTGAAAATAGCTGTGTACGATTGGCATCATTAGTACCTATACTTGATGCAGTCTTTGAGCATTTGAAAAGAGTATACTTACAGATACAATTATGGTTGGGAAATGATATTTCACCGATAGAATGGGGATGGAGATATGATGGAATGTTCAGCAACCAGCTCCTGAAAATTACTCAAAATTATTTTTTGTACATGCAAGACGGGATGTGGAGCTGCTTATGGAAGTAAAAAGCATGGATTACCTTGTACTGCAGCTTGTTCAGAATGCAATGGTGATAGTTGTTTTAACCCTTCTCCTCTTTTACAACTAAACTGTAAACAACTAAAATTTGTAATCACAAACCTCAGAAACTATCAGAGTACGATTTTTTTGCCTATAGAACAAGAATTATTCAAGCTATTGGGAATTGAGTAATTTTTTAAGAAATTTATCGAATTTTTCCAATCAACTTTTAATTAAAAAAAACGTTATTTTCTAATTTAATTTTAGTATAAGGTTTTAGAAACACAATGCGAAAAGTTGCATTTAAATTCATTAATGCCTAACGGCATTCCACTAATCACCAAATATCACATTTTGTTTTATTCAAAAATGTCGCGTCTTACGAGCAAAATCCAAAGTGAACTTTAATTGCTAATTTGAGTGAAGATGCCAAAACTAGTAACACCGTTGGAGGCGATAATCAATACAGAAGTTTGACGTCTAACAGTAAAAGCGACACTGAAGATACATTGTGATTTTAAGATAAGAGGCAAAACTTCAGATGGTTATTTTAGGCCTTAAAATAAACAAAGAAAGTCTATAGAAACATATGCCCTAAAAT
This sequence comes from Ignelater luminosus, assembly GCA_011009095.1. Lineage (NCBI taxonomy): Eukaryota > Metazoa > Arthropoda > Insecta > Coleoptera > Elateridae > Ignelater > Ignelater luminosus. The sequence continues at coordinate 7,689 of VTPC01004391.1, forward strand.
CCACAACTATCTAGCTCTAGGATGTCAAAGTAGCCCAACTCTTTAAGTGTGTGCTACTTGTGGAAATACCAAAATTAAACTGAGAAAAAAGGGGGTTTCATTGTTTCACAGCCAGATATTAAAGAAAAGTAAGTTTTCTCAAATATGACGCATCTTACGAAACAAAAAACCAGAGAAACTTTCCGTGCTGGATTGAATCAATAATGCAAAGACAAGAAACCATCAATGAGATTCTAGAAACTTATGTTTTCTGTTACGTAGGTTTATTATAAAGATTTTAAGATCTACCGTATAAATTACCGTGCGATCAAAAAAAGGCAAATCAAACTTAGCGATGACTACGATCATGTGTCAACACTTTTAAGAGAGCAAACAACTGTTAACAATTGTGAGTTGTGATTTTATTATGTAATGTAGCAACTGTCAAAGATTTTAGGTAACAATATAATAGATTTCTTCAGAAAAAAATGAGAAAAGGGTAATTCTGTTATTTCTAAAATTTCCGTTTTGTGTGCTTCTTGCAGCATGTATAGTTTATGAATAAAATGGAATCTTCAGAAATCGACAGATGTCAAAACTTTATTGTATGTGTCTTGTTTGTTTACATATCCCCAAAACTAGGCAATGTTGCTGTGGAATTTTGTATAATTATGTTGTTATCATAAATAGCCTTAAATCGCGAGATCTTTTAACACCTTGCATCTAAAAAGGACATAATAATAGAGAGAGATATAATTAGGCTTATTTTCAACTCTTCCCTTCATCACATCAGTGAGTTGCGAAGGAAAACCAAGTTCAATAAAAAATAAATAAGTGGAATTATTTTCTAATTTTTCTAATACAACGGCTCAATTCCTTTCTTATTGGAATTGAAGTGTTGCACTCTATTTTAGTTAATCTTGCATGTAGGTAGTATAACAAGTAATGTTGAACAGGTCTCTCTGCAATTACACGCTTATTATGTTATTATTACAATTTCAAGCAAAAACAAACGTCAGTTTTTAAAAATCTTTTTTACATGAGTAACCTACTGTAACTAGTTTGTTAACCTTTTGTGAGAGGCATTTTAAAAACGGATATTAGCAACATTGTATTATATTGAAACTAACGGTAGAAATAATTTGTTTTTAATTCAAGGACACGAAAGGATAATTTAGAGAAACTTGTTTTTGTGAACGAAAAGCAATAAAATGATTGAATGTATCGTACATCTTTTTCAACACATACCATGTATTGGTATAATATGTACAACGAGGATTGTATATTGAATTTATTTCTAACGTTTTCCTGTGTTACGATGTCTTACTTGACGTTTACATTTATAAGTTCTAATCTTTCAACAATGAAACATATTACATGCATGAAAATCTAGAACGGGGAATTACCGTTAGGACTTCTATAACTAGCACAGCGAGATCAGAATTTTTTGCTGGGTAATGAGCATCCTTGGTTAAATAATACATGTGATCGGTTTTGCTATGAATATACTGTTAGCATTATTCGTTCCGTGAGTAATTGCAAATGGAAGTATTATTTATAAGTCGATCTAAAAAAGGAACTATACACGACAATTCCTACTAAAATTTAATTGCGTATTGAACCAAACCAATTAAAAAAAAGCCATGGATTAATCGTAAAGTAATGCCATAATGAAATCGATACAGTTTTCGTAGCGAACATTTAGTGCGTGTCTAAAGAACAAAAAGTGTGCAATATAAACCATTTAAGAACGGTTTATAAATGCCATAATCGCAAAAAAGAAAACATTGTAAAGATGCGGTTATAACATATCCCAGTGACTGCAAAAAGTGTAACAATACCGTCTCGGACGTTTAAAGAATGCTGTAAGTTGTAGAGGCCTGAATTTGAACTGCACGGCTTGCAATTTACATTTCAGACATAAGATTTCGTCACGCTTTGTAGCGACCAGTGGACATCTCGAAACAAAGACCACCCACACAAAAAGGTTAATGCAATGCGACTCCCAGACACGAAAAGCGACAATTACAAAGACCCTTATGTTACTATACCGCAAACTAGACTTGAACTTGTATATTTGTAATCCGAAAAGAGAATAAACAATGATAACAGGAATAAACTACCCAGGACGGAAACTATGAAACTGAGAATTATTATAATTACCTTTTTGAAATAAACTTGCTGTTGATATTGGCTTTTTTTTACTTGCTTCAAAATTAGTTCAAGGCACAATAGAATACACAATGCATAATCTACTGTAGATTTCGAGATTAGAGATATTCTCGCAAATGTCTTGGGTTAGGCAGACATGCAGAATTTGACAATTCAAATTAGGAGTGGCCGGCTGCAGCTTACTTATAAATGATGTTCGTCAACTTTATGATTCATGTTGTAAAATGTTTAATACGGTAGGTGGATAGGTGAGATTGAAAAAAATCTACTTCGTAATGATAATGAACGTTGACGAATGTCATTGTCTCATTGAATATCCCATACGAAATAGTAATAAAAAAGGATATTTAATTCTTGGATATTTTTAAAGTCTGTTGATGCATATTTGCCAGATCGTTAGCTACGGACATTTACCTAGTTTTATGGAGAGAACATTAGCCATTACCGTTTTATATGAAACAATCGTGCTTTTTCTATTTTTTGTGTTCTAATTTTAGTAGAAACATCCAACGATTAGTACAAATGACTATGAAACTAATAAGTAGTCACAATTTGATTTCGAATTTTTATTCATCAACTTCCCTGATATCATCAATATATCCATTTTTACTCTAATAATCAGTTAACTGCTTTCTAATAATGAAAATAAAATGTTGCATATCGCCATTCTAAGAGCACTATATTAAGAATTCCGATCTGTCAAGGTCACTTCTTGAAATTACAGTTTTTCCAGCGTGTTTTCATCACTGATTTCAATAAACGCCAATTAGATGTAACAATATCGAAAGAAATAGGAAAAGAATGACACGAATAAATCTAATTAAAGAAAAAAATGAAAATCTAAACATTTTTCAATAATACGACGAGGACCATTCACTTCACACTGAAGTCCTGTACGGGTCGATATTCTTCACGAAACGAAACCAGGCTCAACCCGAAAAGTACAATATGCTTGAACGTTTAACTAATCCGAAATGTCTGATCAACCTGAAAGGCCGTAATGCAAATCGCTTAAAAATCCAGCAAGTTTGATTCAAACAACTTGATGCCAAAAATCCTTGCTTAAGAATCTACTAGTAGAATCGATGTCAACTTTTATTAGTGTTTCAAAGTTATTAGAATCAGAAACAAAAAAACACTGCATTGCATTTGATGTTAAAAGCTTAAACAAATATGTTACCAAGATGACTATAAAAATCAACCGCCCAAACAAATGCGGCTGGCCTAAAGATATCTATCGACTCGAGAAACCTGATCAGCTCGACCAGAAAAATCCAAAGAAATTTAAAAGCCCGACAATTTTAAAAATCTCAACAGTATGAAGCTCGACCTGACGTGAATTCTAATTTGAGGCAAGACTGCCTCTTTTAAGAATCTTAACTCCTGGTCGTCCACTACACATCATTGGAAACCGCTTTAAAAAGTAGAACAGCGAAAAGGTAATTCCATTTTTATTATTTATGAGAGAGGATGCGTTATAGAAAAAAGAGAAAATGCGTCTCATGAATGAAATTGCATAGTCTAAGTGGAATAAAACCAGTACTTTTAAAATTCCAGGGTCTACTTTTGTATTACCCACTTCTCTTAAGGAAAACTTTCTTGCGAATGTGCCAAATTAAATCGGAAGGCTAAGGGTACGTTTATGTTGGGGCTACGATAAAGGCAATAAAAGCGACGATAAAAGCAACGCCAAATTTTTTTTCATTGTGGTGTTTATATTGACGCTATCAGATCAGCGCTATAAAACTATTCGCATTGCAATTTTAACAATAGAAACGTTAAAAAGCATATAGTAAAAGACAATATAAGTGATTCAGAAGATGAGATATTTCTTTCTTCAAATGCAGTTCAGTGGTACTTTCTGAAAAATCGTCGTAAAAAACGTCAATATGCGGCGCATCCTATAAACACACGATTTGGTGAGTTTCATCATCCCTACAATGACTTAAGAAAGTACTTACAAAAATTTGCTCGATATATGAGAATGAAACAAGAAACTTTTGATTATATTTTGTCCAAAATTGGCGACAACTTGGATAAAGTAGGAGCAACAGAGCGAAGAAATGCAAATAATTTCATATCTTCGTTTTTATCACTGTTCGACCGGCGAGCGTTGCACTTATGCTTTCCTCAACATAAACAGTTCCATATGAAATAAAGCTTACCTTTTCGTTGCTTTGCTACTATCGTCGCTCCAATATAAACGCACCCTAAGAAATGTATTGAAAAGGTTCTAGGGCTGTTATATGCCCAGACCTTTCGGTTTTGACAAGTGTGTTCCAATTCACCACTTTTACTTTGTTTTCAGTAAAATAACTGATTGGAGTTTGATACAAAATTGCAGTTTTGCAACGTCATCAACTCAATACCGTTTCTAGAAAAACATTGGAAATGTTTAAAGATAAACAAACGTTTTTCGCACATCTGTTGTATCCATAACTGTTATAATTGAACCAAGTGAATTGGGTAAATAACATTTTGCTCAATGCAAGAATTGATTTAACTGACTATGGAATGTAAAGTAGTTAGTTTAATTTGAAAGTCATGAGTCAAGACCTGAAGTATAACCCAAGAAGTGGAAAATTGAATGCAAATACATACTACTTGGAGCACATCGTATTGTGCTTGAATTAATTTCATATGATCGATTTCATACAAAAATGCTGCGTTTATTATAGATCCTTTCCAGACCGAAGGAGGCTAAAAATAGTTTCCAACTGTTCATTTAACAATAAAACTGCAGAACGTGTCATTTTACCCGTAGTACATTATATTAGAATGATGGCACGTGTTTCGAATGATAGCTCCAAATTAAAAATTTCAAAAATCGAGAATATAAACGCATAAATGTATTTTGATACAAAGGGTAATAAATTCCAAAAGACAATTATAGTTCGTTTTAGTCACAACAATTATATTAGAAATACAATCATTATTAATGCACCATTGTTCACTTACGAGCGAATGTTAAACGCTAACATTTAGTAATTTTATTTCGATATTTTATAACTATTTCCATCTTGACTGCTTGAACAACTGAAATGTCAAGTTAAAACAAAAAAAGAAAAGTCAGATGGGCTTGTATGTAGTTTTGCATTTAAAACGAAATGTCCTCGTATAACATTTCACAAATGTTATTTGCATCATCCTAAACAAGTCAAGTCAGTAATATTCCATTTTAGATTTCAAATGAAAAAAATTAATTCATTTTTGCTGAAAACGACAGCTACAAACAACATCGAACCAATCGATAATATCAATACCTAAAGCGTGCAACGCAATCGTTTACATCGTAACTCTCGGTACGATCTCGAAACCGATTCGAACATTCTCTTTCGCAGAATCCTTATCGCGTGTATCAAGAAATTTGCAGTTTTTAAACGGTAATTATAATAATCTCGCAATCTTTATGAGTGCACTGGACGACGGTCAGGTCCGGTTGCGATAATATGTAATAATGTACAAGATTATGTCGGGATAACTTCCACATATCTATTGTCAAAACGATTAATGTCTGCCTCGCGTATGTGGCAAAAGAGAAAAAAAGGAACTTTAATAATGCCCCTAAGGACGTTGACAATTAATATTGTAATAATGTGAAATTGAGTAGAGCTATATTTTCTTATAAGATGAAAAGAGCTTTTTGCATTTTTATTTTTATTGTTGTTTGAAATGCTTAAAGTTTGTGTTAGTATGTCGTCGTCGCGAATTTGTAACGGAACTTTTGCTACTTTCGCATGTGTTTAAAAGTTGAGGTCAGTGATCTAAAAATAGAGGAAAATAGTAAATTTAAAAAAATTGCAGCTAGTAAAAACTTATATACACCTTAATACGATGTAAAAAATGACAACTTGTAGTAATTACAGGTTGTCGTTCTTAAAATCCAATCCATCAATACAGGAAAGCAACATGTTTCAAATTTTTTTACGGAAAACCACGAAACGTTATACGCTTTTACATGGCCAGTCTATGCAGTAACCTAATTGACTAGAAATCTATCGTTGCTATTCAACATTAATCTTCGATAATTATATTAATAAAAAATTCGAGCAAGCTTTTTCCTGTATTTAAATGCAATTTACGAATGTGTAAGATCTCATACCACACATAACCTATTAAGAATGGACATTTTTCGAATTATACAACCAAATCTCACACTTTAGATTTCTTTTGTGTCTTATTTCCTTTGCCGTTACTTTTCTGAACAGCATGTATGCATATTAACAATATCAAAACGCGCCAGGAGATTACATTCTAAAATGTATCCTAACAAATCTATTACCTTCGCACAAAACAAGTTAAAATTACAACACATGAAAAAATTGAAGTTTACTGTTGAATGCTGTGTGATAGTAAATAAAAGTTGATCTTGTACTCTCTTAAATCACGAAGAACGGATACAGAGGTGTTCCATCGAAAATGGTATTCATGTCTTGATCGCTCTCTATATTAGTAAGACCATGCTTAAAGTTGCAAGACTTACTTCTAAAGACTTTTGGATAACAGTAGTTTAAGTCAATTGCCATAATTTTAATTCAGGCATTCACACCCAGTTTTCGCTGAAATGTAACGTGAAGAATAACTTCAAAGGATTAACAATCCTTAAATAACGGAATGGCGATTTCTAGTATACAATGATTGATTACCTGGAAAAGTCGAATTTTTATCAAATAAGATTTGAATATTTTACGATATATTGTTAATTTAATGCAAGATAGAGATATTTATAAGAGAAAAATATAACAATCCATAAAATGAAAATAAATTCTACATCAAACATCTTTCAAATTAAATTTCCGATATAGGAATCTAACAACATAATACAATTGCAAATAAAGCAAAAATGACAGTTGAAAAATTAAGAATCAAGTTGTTTTCAGTCTATAATTAAAGAGAACTTATATTAAAAGAAAATGAGTAGAAATGTGATAAATGCTGTAAGAAGTTGATACAGTGTTTAAATTTCTACATGAGAAGAAAATTTAGTGTTGTAGAGATATGCGGCCGTTTTCAGGTTTAGCATAGGTCGCGAGAAACCACATTATTTTGCAGTCTGTCAACAATAGTTAAAAATGACTGTGCGCTGACGCCACTGTATGGTACTCAGAAATGTTTGATTATTGCGAAATGCGCAAAGGAAGAGCTTAAGAAACCGTGGTAGATATAAGAATTGTAACAAGATCAACCAATCGCTCATCATCATTGCATATTTGTGCCTTAAATGAATCCCAATAGTCTTTGATCGAGCAGTTTTTGCTTTCTCTTCATTTGTTTACAATAT
>VTPC01004391.1:20120-57056 GCA_011009095.1 Ignelater luminosus
CCACTTGGTTTTCATAATTTTAAGTTAAATAAATAACAGCAACTACTTGCGAGGTGCATAATAACATCGCAGCTCACTTTGTATTGCGAAACGCACAGATTGTTCTTATCAAGAACGTTGATAACCGTTCGATAGCGTAGAAAATATATTTATAAGGTAAAATAAACTTACAGCTAATAATGAATCCCAATACTGAATAATTAATCCTCATACGCTTGGCGATAATTACATAAACACATAGATGGTTATAAACAATTTTACAAAACCTTTACATTGGCTTTAAATTTACTACACTAAATATACAGCTGCTGTAGTAACTCCGTCGCGTACTGGAGACGACGCACTACCAAAATTGGGTCAAACAGCTGCCAGCGGGGATTCCCAAAGCTATGTACAGATATATACAGGTATACTTGACGGAACGGCGCGGAAAGTTCGTTTACGAGAATAATAATAACGATGTAATATGAAATAGGTAACGAGACACTAACGATATATCTTCTTGAAACCAGGGTAAATCTTTGTATTCGATGCCTTGAAGACGCGACACGCTTACAATCCGAAATACTGTGTTTGGTACAGGTTAAATTATATAACATCGATAGCTGGCTTGATCCAAACTATTGGATCTCGCTAGTTAAAAAATTCCCAAGGGGAAGATTTCCAGGTATTAGAGAACGGAACGAACGCAACGCGTTCTTGTCGAGAGCTCAAGCAAGACTTTCTCAAAATTCTCCAGCGAGAAGAGGCGTTAAACGGGAGCCATCTTGTCGCTTGGGTTCCCCTCGATAACATGATTCGCCCTAATGACGGCATTATTGCATTTATTGGTAAAAGCAAAGGGTGAAGAAAGTCACTCACTCCTAGGAGTTTGAACTGGAGTGACAGTGCAAAGTTAATTTGCATTTAGTGTCAAGAAGCTTGATTTATGTGTCTACTGCCTTGATTTTAACCACAAAATTCTCGGAGTAAGGAAAAATGAAATAGTAAAACAGAGATATATTTAATTTTTAAAAGATTCGAACTTTGTTTAATCGCAGCAGAGGAAGCGAGAAAGGGAGAAAGATTCTATTTCTTGACTTTACTAGGGGCAAATAACATTTATCGAAGAAGGGAAAATTAAATATTTAGAGAGATATAAAATGCGAAATACAATTTGCATCTTATAATTTTGGAACGGAATAATTTTATATACAATATTATAATACATATTAAATGAAATTTAGCATAATGCTAACCGGGACTATAATTATTAAATGATCTTAACACATCTTGGGAAGAATACAGTCATTGGAAATTTGCCACTTACAAGTCAAAAGTCAAGTTTCAATAGACATTTGTTGAGATATTATTTCCACACACATTTTGAAGTGACAGAAAATGGCCAAAGAAAAATGTAAGAGTATTCCAACAATTTTCTTGCGCCATGTAATTGGTTAAAAGGTGCCAAATATGGAAAGGTAGTTGATTGAGCTGCTGCCATATTTAATGACGTTCTAACAAGAAAATGTACCAGAAGGTGGATGTTCACCCATGTCAGAATTCGTTATTAAGGTACTGAAAAAAAAATCTTATGCTCAATTTGTCCTACTATACTGTAGCCAGGTCTTCGATTTACATACACATGACGTATATTATTCTATTGGTTGCACATACCTCAGAATATGGGAAGAGTGAGAAGAGTAATTTAAGAAGGTTAAGTTGACTGACTTCTATTTAGTAACTATTGGCACCCATGGGGAAAAATAAATCTGATGAGAATAAGAAACAGAATATTGTATAACATTCTTTATAATTGTTAATTACTGTGCATTGTTTTAAGAATATTTTATTATTTCCCAAGTATTCAAATGCTGCTATTTCTTTCAACCGTAAGTCAAAAAAAGGATTGTCGTCGATTTCGACATACCTTTTTTTACTTCTTGTGGCAAGTAAATTTCTGTTGCTGACGCTTGAGTTTTAATCACTTTGTATGTAGAGTATTTGGAAACCTATGTAAATTTTATAAATTTAAGTGACTTCAGGTATACATTTTAGGTGAGTCACTGTGTTTTTCATAAAAGAGAGAAAGCTACTTCGACAAAAAATGCTTTTCTATATGAAAGTTCTGCTTTACTACAAAAACAAAACCAAAATCGTGAAACAAATAATTTCGTTGTCAAGAAGAAAGAAAGAAAATATTTAATTGTAGAAAACCAGAACCGAAGTAACTGTGGATATTAGTACTTAAGTCATTATAAATCACAATAAGACGAGTTTGCTGAATACTGATAACTGACTTTGTTCCGTATTCAGAGGGATCCGAACCCATTTTGCTGCTTAAAAAGTGATTTGAGGATTGAAAAAGATTCTTTACTTTCAAATTTAAGTATCAGCTGATACATCCATAAGTGTAAGCGATGCGGTGTAGTGAACTAAAGGAAAACTAAATATTTGTTTGACGTCTCGTTTATAAAGTGATGTACAGGTACCCTAATTTCCGAATGGGTGCATTTTTCATAACTTTGTAAAACTATCTAAAGTTGATCAGATACCCTTACTTTTTAGTAAAGTGTTATTTTCGATGGAGCAATGCAGACAGATCTATAAGTTTGTGAAATGTTCCCCAGGATGGTAATTCTAAAAGCACTCGACTTCACAAAACTTTGCTGTAAGAAATGCATGTAAAAGTTTTAATATTTATTAGCACAATAAAAGCAAAAATCGAAAACAGCGTCATTGTGTGACGCTCACAATGTTGTAGTTTTAAGATTTTATCATCGACGCGCGAAACCATAACCTCCACCGCAATGGGCATATTAACAACGGCACTGCGAACAATATAAAATGTTAGCCCGTATGACCTTAAGGCGTTTAAAAAGAACCGTCCGTGCTATCTTTATAGTTTTTTGCCTCTGGTCGGGAACGAAACGCTTTGCAAAAAAAGAGTACCGGAAAAGTTGTTGCAAAGACGAAATGTAACTGTGTGTAACATTTAAGATTAACCTTATAGTAGAGTGAAATATTTTGCGGGTAAAGTTGCTTTGTATAACAATAGCAAGCTGAACTTTACGATCGCTTAATGGTTGAAAGTGGTAGTTTCACGCTTTTAATGTTACCACTAAAAATTGTAGCGGAAGGACTTATTATAATTTTTGTCCTCGTAATTTTGGAAGTTTATGGTACCTTTGGTGAACATTTTATTTTATTTGTGCTTTTTATGTAGACGTACATAAAAATTTAATGGGGATTTTTTCGAGAAACATAAACTCAGAAAATAAAAAAACTATGTATTCAACAAGAATTTCAAAAAACAAGGAAGTGAGCATACGCAGATGCAAGTTTGAAAACTTAACTGGGTGCTCTATTACCTTTTTGATATTAAATGCTGACTTTGTAGGTAAATATCTACTCTACTTGATTAAAAAATATTTTGTCACAAAGAACTGAATGAAATAAAGGAAATCGATTGCTAATTAACAGGCAAAAATCAAGAAATTCGTAAAACGTCGAACGTAGAAACGTGACGAAATTCACAAATTTAAGTAAAGTTAAAGAGCTAACGTGTCGTTTCGATTACCTCAATTAACCCAATTCTATTAATTTACTCTCCACGCACGTTTTCCTGTTATTTATCCTGATATTGGGGATTTTGTTACGTTTATTTTATATCAGTTACTGTAACTCACGCAATTGAATTCATATATTTTATTATTTTTGGAAGGTCGTTGGATACATTCATCACTATTCTATGTAAATAAAACCTAACATGTTTAAAGAACTTAATATAATTATACGATATTCTCAACACGTTACATTTGGAACGTACAGTGGTCAGAGTATCTGTTTGCACGACAAACAAAGCCAAATTCACTTGCTTAGTATTTCATAAAACAAAATAAGCAAATGGAACCTACACGGTTATGTCGTTAAGTAAAATATTAAGTCATATATACGATGCACTAGTGTACAAATAAGCCTTTTATAAAAAGAATTTTGCCGCTAAAGCCAGATATCACCAATAGTAATCTAAGAAAGTATTTGCGCACCTGTATCTATTACCAATCACTTTATTTATACTACGTTGTGGTCTTTTAATTAAACTCGGTTAACCTGGTAAGTTTCTTCCCATTTTTAAATCATAAATTGATTATATTCGTCTGTTATTAAGTATCTGCTGAATATCTGAAAAAGCGTCTTTTAAAACGTCTTTGGTTAAACTTTCATGGCTAATACAGAGTGTCTCGTGACATACATCTGATATTTTGCAAAGTCAGAAATAAAGAGTGGCCATCTTGGCTCTTATTATCCACCTCTACACCCAGTAGATTAGGATCTGAATATCATGCTAATTATGAATTGTAAAGTAGTACCTCGCAAGCCTTGTTTGCGAATTATAAATTTATTTGTTGACTTGAAGGTACTGGCACCGTCCATATCTAAAGTCAGAAGTTGGAGTCTGCTTCTTTATGAACCTGAATGTAATTGTAATGTAAATATAGTAACTGTTACTTCTTGTTTCTCTTCTTTGGGCCATTTTTTCAAGTATGCTCTTTAGGCTTCTGATTCTAACCACTGAAACCAAGTAAAAGGGTTATCTATCAAACTTTAACAATTGCTATAAATGTTAGTTTGGATTACTATTAAATTAACTTTTTTACGAATTTCTTTTTTATCATAGTAAGTCGTTTAAAATCGAAACGATAATCTACTGCCTTTAGACCAGAAAAGGGCAGAATATTTTTAGAAAGTGGTGTGTCTCATACTAGCATATTAACGAATCTGTCATGTATCAAACGTTATAAGCAAATAACTTTAGTTGTTGTTTCGACTACATAACTAATACCACAGCAATAGTTATACAGTGTGTCCACATTTCGATGCTCACTATTGGAATCTTGGAAATTGTAAGAGATACGAAGTCGGTTGAATTAGAAAAGTTTTGGCTATTGTGGAGATCAGTTTATTTATGCTTTTGTTTTTTCAAAAAAGTTCACGGCTTACTAGATATTTGCTAAAAACGAAATTATCTTTTTTTTTAAATAAAAAGAATTTCCCACTTAGTGTGCCATGGCTTTAAACATATGAAGATCATTGGTTTTTGTTAGATAAATTACATTTGTTATGTAACAATTGCTAAAACAAAACAAAGGACGCTTTTAATGTCCCATAAAAGCGTATTTATTTTGTTTTAGCAATTTTTGCATAACAAATGAATGTCTGATAAAACTCTGTGTGTTAGATGTCATGGCACACTATGATGAAAAATGATTTTCACTTCATAACTCGATAAAACAAAAGAATAGCTATGTCAAACCAGTATCACTAAAAAGCATTTAGAGGCGTGCAGTTCAGTAATATGGAAATTAAGTAGACGTTCCAATATAAAAAAATTGGATTTACGTTTCACCGCCGAAATAAAACAAAAGACAATTGCGAAAATAATTTTTTTGTGTTTCGGAGTAAATTCTTTAAAATACCCTCTTTGCCGTTTTTTTTCTATCTTTGCTCGTTCCTGAGATATTTCACTTTAAAAAAATAAAATAATTTGGTTTTTAGCAAATATTTAGTAAGCCGTGAACTTTTTTGAAAAAACAAAAGCATAAGTAAACTGATCTCCAAAATAGCCAAATCTTTTCTAATTTAGCCGACTTCGTATCTCTTACAATTTCTGAGATCCCAGTAGTGAGAATCGAAATTGGGACACCCTGTAGATGATTGGTTGGTCCACGCAGCCAGAGCAAAACTAAAATTCAAAGATATTTGTGAATGTCTTGATAAAATCTAGCAGTCGTGATTACCGCAAGGCCAAAAGGCTGAGTAAGGTCTATAACCATTTTTAAATTCAATTGAAATATTAAATTTTTCAACACAAGGCTTAATTAAACGAGTGCAACAAGTCAATTTAGATAAAGCAGTCATAAGTGAAACAAATTAGAATCTCTTTACTTGCTCTGGTCGTTTTAGAAGCAAAATCTAAAATAAAAGAAAAATCAGCGGTGTAAATGATACCAGATGAATGACCGAAGAAAAATTCAGGAATTGTTCACATCTGATTTTAACTTTTTCCGATATTTTATGAATATTTTATTTAGAACATACTAGTAATTACTTCTATTAAATAATAGCCTGCTTGAGATATTTAGTACTTTTATCAAATAGCAAACTTACTTCCCTTGGAACAAAAACAGGTTTTGGCATCAAACTCTTTAAGTTACATCCTTTTATCCAATCGTTCCACTTTTCTGGCATACCAAAATCTCTGGAAAATAAAGTTCTAAGAAATTATTTACTTCTGTCCTTGGAGGTTTTATTTAAATGTGCTGAAAGCAGGCTAATTAAAAGCTTTGGACTATTTAATAAGAAGGGCATACAGTAATATCTGTATAATCAATTTAACCAATACGGAAGGGGATTAAAGAAGTTTTTGTAGATCTGTTCTTAATAGCAGTGACTTTCTCGGTTATTCGACAAACCTACTTGGATGCCAAAATCTGTATGCCAACCGAGAAGATCCAATTCCTTTCTTAAAAGTCTGCTTTGAAATCCTTTCAATTCTTTATTTTAGACAATAAAAGATGATTTCCGCTTTTTGGCAAGTGAAACTCTTCTCTATACCTATTGAGCAGTGAGTTCAGAGCTAATGGTGATAACTTGTAAGGACTTCCGTCAAAAGATGTAGAATTGCGTGATCTTTACTTAATAACATCGAATTGGATAATAGTTACTTCCTCTTGAGCAGAAATCTTTCAGTTCTTATATATTACTGATTCGTTGTCTTGAACTTACCTTCGTTGCCACCTGCTTCACTACTAACTTCCTCCATCTTACCGTGAAGATATTTTTGGCTTTTTCTTGTTTGAGATCTTTTTCAACCTCCATAGATCTTTCTCTCAATCGCTTTGTAGGAAGAAAAAATATCCAAACCATTTAAATTTAGCTTTATTTTTTTTATTAACATTTGACAACAGTTTCGCAAATAAATCAGTTTCTATATTGCGTGCGCATTTGTATTAGCAAGTCCTTATAATTAAAATCCTAATTTATACAAATAAATTTGAACAATTTTTTCTATCGCTATAATAGGTGCATAGCAAATTGTGAGATTCCTAGGTGTATCTATAATTACTTTCTTGAATGTAACGTAACAAATTAACTTGCATTTCATTCATGTCGTGCACTTATTACTAAATGCGTTTGAAATTAAGCATGCACGCACGTTTCGCATAAATTTATTCATAAGTGTCTACGTGTTTATTGAATACACACCTAAACAAGCGTGTATGTAGGACTAGATTGTTCTTTGGAAAAGTTACGAGAGAAAGAGAGGTCGTGAGAAAATACAGCTCGTGGAATTGCAAATTTCGAAAACGACTGTTAATGAAGTGTTTTCGTAGGCATGCCGTTTCTTAGTTCTTGAAACTTACCTTTTATCAAGTTTTTAGTCTATGTAAATTTCAAATGGAAGTCGTTTTTGTTCGTTAAAACAAACAAAGTACCTACTACCCACCTTTTTGTTACGAGGACGTATTAAATATATTGTTGAGCGGTTCCATTCTGTTTCGCATATAATACGTCGTAAAATTTCAATGTTACAACGATAATTAGTAATTAAGTGTAGTCGAACGCTGCCACCGAATGCTTTATTATTAGCAGCTACGTATGGCTATAATGCAAGCATTTGTGAGTACTTTCCTGAAAGCAATTGCCAACATCGTCTTTAGTTATGCATTAATCGTGCGAATTGCCAACTCCTGGGATTTGTGAAAATAGGGCCCTATGTACAAAGTTGCTTAACAATGCACGAACTTCCTTATAACGTGAGCATCCAATTTAGGTAAATGTGAATCTACAAAATGAGTTCAGAATTGATAGGAGATCATATTTTTGCAGGCTTATAAACGTACATAGTACTCATTGATTATAATACTACATTTGTTAGTGTCATTTATTTTCTCGTGATAGCTGATAATTTATTTATATGGTATTAAATTTTTATTGGCTTTGTTTTGTTTTCATTTATTCCGATTGAAGGTACCTAACAATGGTAATAAACCATGCATTAATAACCAAATGAATTTGCATCTGTTCTCGAGATAATGGCAAATGCTGGAAAGTCATTTCTGTTACTATCAATGTTTAATAAAGATGATAGTTATCATAAAATTAGACTTGGATAAATAAAGACGTGAGTTTTTTTTATCATTAGAAGAATCTAGTAGTTAATGGAGTTTCCATTTCTTTACTCCATTACTTTCTCTAACAAGTATTCGTCCGTCTGCTTTTATAATTACATAGCCTTCGCACGTTTTTTTAAAAAGACGGAATACTCAACTTCGTAATTTCTATAACATGATGATAATTAAAAATAAATAAACGTCTACGTGTTACATTAAGAATAATTGCAAAAGAAAACATCAATTTTATACGAAATAGCTTTTACAAAACAAATAATTTATTTAGATACCCAGGTTACTATAGTGCTGAAAAATCTAATTAAGGAAAAAAATCGTTTATCTAACCTGTTAGTCCCATTAGTCTGCGCACAAAGAAATTTTTAGTGATATTGCAAGTTAGATATTCTTTATTATTTGGTCAGTTTTTGATGTAGTTTAAGAAACTTAGATATAATAACTTTATACTTTACACATAATATTGTCCTTGAATTATTTTATCTGCCCTGGTATAAAAATAACAAGCTCGTTTTTATTACACAATCCCTACTATTAAAATAATTGGGGCTATTGTTGGGGTTTGTTGCCTCCGAGGTGCGACCCTAGTTAATTATTGTAAAAATAAATTCCACTCCTGCGTTGTTAAAAACCATATTTTTAAATATCTTTGCAAATAGCGATTTTGCTTCATGTAGTTACCTACTAACTTTGATGTTTGATAATTTCATAACAATGGTGACATGACGGTAAGCTCTAAAAAATGTTTATTTAGTCACCATCAACATATTCTACCGGTTCGTTTGTGAGAACGTCTTCATACACTCGTAAGACGTATTAACGTAAAGTTGTGGGTTCTTTTGTCCATATCACTAAAAACCTCCCACCTAGCCGACCACTCTTGGTTTTAAAAGACCGAGTTTGCTCAATCTGCTGAATAATTATGTTCGTTTCCGAAACACCGTTACATTGACTACACTATGCGTTGAAACACAGCCCTAAAATAGAAATTTTAGCTTCACTTCCAGAATTGTGCAGAGGAAATCGTGCCGAACAGTTGACATTAGCAAGGTGCTGAATTGCACTACATTTGATCACTAATCTGATCTTTTAAAATCTTTGGCAACTGGTACCATTAAATTTTACTATGTTTATCGAGCGCACATTTACCAGGTAGGTACACCCTGTATAATCTTTCATGAGCGCTCAAGTAAATATTTGGGTGTACCGCATTCAGTTCTACACTGATACATAACAAAGTTACTGGAGGACATGCGGTAGAGGGTAATGGATAATCAATAAGTATTAGGCCTATAGGCCAGCGAGATCTCGGACTGCTCATTGGTTATTCCACCCTATTTACACTATAATCTTGCCAAGGCGATACTAATCCCAACTTCCAGCAGGTTCTCAAACGTGCCAAACTCTTTGATATGCTGAATTTCGATGGGTATTTAGATATTTTCCAAGAGCAGTGACACTACATTCGACACGGCTGCAATAATCGATGCCTTGATGCCTCGATGTTTTGAATAGCAGGAGGTTTCGGGAATGATTTGACTACTCAATCTCTTGATTGCAATTTTATGGAACTTCGTTTGCAATATTCTTGTATACATTTGATAAATGAGATATCAAGCAAATTAAGAAAAGTTAGTGCACTTTTAGAAGGGTGGAAACATTAGAAGAATATTAGTACTGTAAAATGTCTTGTTTTAGTATTCATTGTGAATCTTGGGTTTTATAATTAACATGTCTTAACAAATAGTATCTCATAACCTACCATAACATTCGTTGTTACGCTATTAGCAGCTGTGTGTGACAATATGAATACTGTGAAAGAGAACACCTGCAGAAAGCTAGCTGGAAAATTTTATGTAAAACATTGGAAGCATTATAAAGCGTACACTGTGAATCATTTTGAAAAGGTAGGTGTACCACAAAGTACTGCATATGAGATTATCAAACATGTGGAAAATGGGAAGACGCTGAACCGAGTGGAAGAAGGTGGAAAGATCGCAAAGAAAATGCCCGAGAGAAAGAGAAAACAGTTCGTCCAAAAAGCAGTTGGAAAGATGGTACAATTACAGGGTTGCTAAAAAGTATGTAAACACGCTACCCCCATAGAAACGGTAAGAAATAGACAAATAAAATTTGGAGAACTTAAAGTAGGTACTTTTGCCATGTCTTGGGAAGGTAATTTAAAACAAATCTTCAATTGTTTTTTTCGTACGGCCACCATATTGCATTTTTTTAAATAGAACACCTTGTATATGACTCCATATTTGGATAGGGATTTTCAAGACAAATTCAATAATATAGGGGTTGCTATACTTATCTTGAAAGGTTTTGGAGATAATCGCTATTGTTTTGTCAAGGTTTCACTATTAATTTTTATCAAAATCGAGTTACCCGTGAAACAGCAGAGGCAATGGAACCAAAAAAAACGATGTGCAATTATTTTATAAGTATAGAAAGAAAGAAAACCATAAAAATTTTGTTCTTGGCCTACTTATTTAAAATAATAGATCGATGCTAGAGCAAACTAAATTTATGGTGGAATCCGAATCTGGCCTTTAAGTTAAGAAATCCTTGACAAAAGAATAGTGATTATCTCTAAAACCTTCTAAGTTAAGTATAACAACCCTTATAGTATTGAATTCGCCCTAGAAATCTCCATCGAAATCTATATACAGGGTGTTCCATTTAAAAAGATTCAATATGGCGGATGTACGAAGAAACAATTGAAGTTTTGTTTTTAATTCCCTTCGCACAACAAGGCAAAAAGTACCTACTTTAAGCTCTCCAAATTTCATTTGGCTACCTATTACCGTTTTTGCAGGGGCAGCGACCCTGTATATCGAAAATCAGGAAGAAAATTGAAAATAAGCAACGAATATGTAAGGAAAATATTAAAGAAGGAGGAAGATGTCATAAAAAGAGAATAGCAGCTGAGAAGTACAGCGAAACGCAACTAAAGAGTCAAAAAGGGTTCTTGCTTAAGCTGCGTGAAGAGTGTCTGAAGCCGTCAAATCATACATTTGTAGTGATGGACGATGAGTTCTACTTGACATTAGATGGAACTGATATTGCCGGACATAATAGATACTTCTGTAAAGAAGGTATTGTAGTCGATTTTGAAGTAATTTACAAAAGACACGCTGAGTTTACCGAGAAGATTTTGGTTTGGCTAGCGATAAGCAGCAAAGAACGATCTGCTCTCGTTATTACTCCTTCAGGACTCCGTTTATACGAAAACATCACAATGATGGAAATCATATCTTCTGGGCAGACGTTGAATGGACAAAAATTTTATGTAGGTGGCTGGAAAGCAAGAACAACGGAGATATTAACAGTTCGAATCAAGAACAAACTCCGCCAATTTCAATCTAAGCGCTTCGAGAAGTTGATGGCTCATATATGTATGTACCAAAGTGCGACCAGCGGCGGATTACGGATCAGACTATGTAGTTGTGCACTCAGTCCATTGTTATTTACGATAATTATGTAACGTACCTTTTAAATAATAAAAAACAGTCAAAAAAAGAAATTCCTAATTTTAGTTGACATAGGTACCCATAGATTATAATTTTTAACTTACTGATCATGATCAAAAATCTTTTTGGGCACGAAGCTTGAAAATGACTATTTCTTTGCTGTACTCATTTAGAAAGTCTTTTGTTTTTTACTGTATATTCTGTATCTCAGGAACGGATTGTCCCAATTGAGGCGGGCTTTTAAATATTCCGGCACTATCGCTTGTCTAGTGTTTTTTGACATATGTTTTATATATCAGGAATGGGATGTTGAACTTTGAATATTGGTAGCGGTAGGTAAATGACTTTCAAGCCATCTGGGCACCACCTATCGTATTTTGTTTTCTGATGTCAACCGTACACTGATTAGACTTTGCTTTATTGCTTCCATTTTACAACAAAAAAAAAACAACTATTGATGCTACCTTTCCATTCGACACTTATCTCAAGTACGCTGGTTTGTTGTTTACTGCATAGAAAAAATTCTAAAAAGAACGAAATCTGCGATGTAGCTAATTAGCAAAAAAACTGAGAAGTTGAAAGAAACTTAAACCGTTGCAATTGATAGTTGACAGATTCAAGTGCATGATAATTCGTATTTTAGACATTTCACTGTAGTTGCCTATCGATGTGCACTACAAGAATGAGACCCCATCATGAAAGCTAGAACGAACAAACATTATCTGTTTTGAACTAAGCAATTTAGATTTTGACCCATCTGTCTAAAGCACTTTTGCAAATTGTTCTTCAATCTGGTCTTGATGCAGAAAGACCCATTCGAACCCCTTCTTCATATTTTGCGTTCTCGGGGAAAATTTCTTAATGGCAACATAGCTAATGTTTTTAATGTTCGTACTTGGCCAGACAAAAGTCATTTCACTATTATTATCAACCATCTAGAAATTAGTAATATTCAGCTTTTTGCTTTACTTTTTTTTCAATATCAAGTAAACAAAAACAACTTATTGCGATTTTAAATACAACGTTGCCTTACCTAGTTTTTTTTGTAGTTAAGTGCTGCAATTTACTTAACTAATAATTGGCTTTTGATAATGTCTAACAAGTGATAATGATGATAGAAAGTATTCATTATAAAAATAGTTAAATTTACATTTTATCTACAGCACCTATTGAAATATCGCTAGAAAGTAAAATAAGCACGTTTGTAAATAAGGTAATTTCCATTCGCTATTTTATTGGTTTTAGGTTGATAGTAATTCAGAAAAACGAAAATAGAATAAAGAATATGTAGAATATCTGAATGAATGTCACCAAAAATTATTATAATCTTCCGTTGATGTTACTGAAATTTCGGCCTGCACAAAGAGAAAGACAAAGACAAATTGCCTTCCTTCGTATCGATATCCTTATGAAGTTTCAAAAACTGTCTTCCCCTTTTATTTATTTATTTATTTATTCAATCAATTCAGCCATCCGAAGTAAAAGTATACGAGACTGATGTTTGACCATTTCCGCAAGTTGTCGCACTAATTGCATCCTCGAGCGAGTACAAGATTACCTATCGGATGTTTGTTTAGTTAAAAGCACCGTCTTTTTTATACAACTTGCTAAGAAACTTGTAAAGAATTCTGTCGTTAAATATTAAATTTGTTAAATGAATTTTGTTTCCAAGTTGAACTATTGTTTTTGTTTTCTCAAATCGTTGTTTTCCTTACACATGCTTGGTTTCATTATAGAAACGATATCTTTCCAAGTTTCTTCTAAAAGTGCTGAAACTTAAAGGACAATAAAATCCCTTACTAACTACAGCTACTACAACAGAATGTTTTCCGGGTTCTTTAAGTCATTAATGTGGAAATAATGAAAATCCAATACCTTTAAAATCCGGAGGCTTGCCGAAGTTTATTGCCATAACATGTCGCGATATGTGCCCCCGTAGTCGAAGTGATCCATCAGGGAATATAAACGCGCTCTCCTTGTTTACCTCATTACTTTTCTTGACGTGTTATTCCACTTCTACCGAGAAAACTTGTCCTTGTTAAATTTTCCCCGTTAGTTTAAAATGTTGAGAAGAATATACAGTTCTTTAGTATTGATTTTTTACGTAATTTATTCATTATTATTATTCTTTTAACTGTTCGTGAATTTTTGTTCTACCGTGAAGTAGTAAATTAAAGGAAGAACGAAAAGTTTTGTCATCGTTTGAGAAACTTTCTGTTTGAATAATTCGTACATCAGATGAAATTAAATTTTAAGGACTTTAAGTTAAATGTATTTTTCATGTAGAAATTTGATTTAATTTAGTACACGTTTATAAATGAGTTACTTTCGACAAAAAGCTTTGATGTATTATGCAGACAACTTTGCAGATCTTTGTCTGAAAAGATTGTTAATTATCTATAATTGACTTCTTACTGAGAACGGGCTACCTTTCCAGTTTCAGCATAAATCCGTAACTGCATTAACACTGTAAAATTACACAGAGAAAGATTTTTTATTTCCCGGTGTCCATTAAGCAGCTCTTTTAAAAATGTTCACTAACATTAACATTTATTTCGTTAAAATAAACAAGGCTGTAACTTCAGGCTTTAGAATTTATTGATCCAATAAATGCTCCTTATCACGGAAGATGAATTCTTGCTGCTTGTCATTCTAATACTGACTTTCAAAAATTTGATTCGAGAGGTTGTTCATTGAATTCCTAAACCAGAGCCTGTTTTTTGCTTTTTTCGAGCCTTTCATATTTTTTACAAAGTGCAAGTATTTAGAAATAAGATGGTACAAGAACCGTACTTAGACTGCCAATCAATTTCTGTCTTAAACGGACATTTTGACGATTTTGACCTTCTTGTTCTTCGTTAGGTGTTATCGCTATCCATGGTTTAAATGGAACTATAGCAAAATATTCCGACTCTATATTAATCTGTGGTGGGCGCGAAAACAGTGTAGTAAGTCAATTTTTAATGAAAATGGTATAAGTCTAAATTTTTACTAAAACAAGGTTGGCTATAGGTTGGTTTTATCAGTACAAATCATTTTAGACCAAGAGCTAGCGTGCATTATACCACGTGACATTATTCCAAAACATGGCTATTTTCATTGAAAAATAGTTTACACGGTTAGCATAAAATCGCTTGTCTGCCGGTCCAGAAATTGCCATCTTCGATCTCGATTATCTCAAAAACTATTCGAGATATCGAAATACCGATTATGTATATGTAATCAGGAGAAACTTCTAAGTTGATTTCATATATAACATGTCCTGTAAAGTTACGGCAACATGACAACAGACCAACAGACAGACTATCCTGAAAAATTGCCATCTTGAATCTCGATTATCTCGACAACTATTCAAGATATCGAAATAACGATTATGTATCTGTAATTAAGAGAAAATTCTAAGTTGATTTCATATATAACATGTCCTGTAAAGTTACGGCAACATGACAACAGACCAACAGACAGACGGAATGTACGAATCCAGATACAATTTTTTTTTAATATCGACGATAAAACAAATAAATAAATAAAATAATTTTTATCTTCCACATTACTTTGGATAGCAGAGACGCCAATAACACCTTACATACAAAATATTTAAGCAATTCTGAGAGTTATTTAGTTTTGACCGGTTTTTCGTCATTTCCGACCACTGTGAGTCTGCTCTGGAAACGCTGGCTGCTAGATCAGCGTATAGTGGCTAGATCGTCTGCCGTTGCATATTATTATTTAACTAATATTCCTACACACAACAGAACAGATCTGATTTTGAAATAAATCGTGTGGTATTCGCATCTTTTTTCTAAATTTAAACGCCGCCCCCACAATAACGCTGCCAGTCTGGACCGGCAGACGAGCGATTTTATGCTAACCATGTAAACTATTTTCGAATGAAAATGGCGATTTTTGGAATAATGTCACGTGGTATAATGCACGCTAGCTCTTGGTCTATTTCTTTCCCTATAGGCTGTGACGTACGTATTACTGGTGTAAGTGCGTAAAAAGTGTATACGTTCGCTTGTATTGTTGTGACCAAAAATCGACTTAGCTGTATATTGTTTTTCTCACCCACCACAGATCTATCTATAATAGAATAGTGTTTCAATCAATTTCAATTTAATCCAATAATTATTGATTAGAAGAAATTGAATGTAGGCCTTTAGATTTTCTTCTTTTCTGAATTTATTGGACCACCACATTTTGATCGCTCAGATTACACAACTTATACTAACTGTTCTTACTTAGTAGGCGTATCTTATCTATGTTGGGAATGAAATTAATTTATCGTGTCGGTTGTAGAATAGACAGAAGGTATTGAAGAAATATTCCTTTGACTTCTTGCACCTTGATGTCAGTTTACCACGAAGAAGAAGAAACTCTTGCAAACCGAAAATAACCTTTTTTCATTCTTCTATTCATTGTCTTAGAGAGTCTTATCCGAAAGTCTGACGTCCAAAGTGAAAGGTCTGCACCCGTCAAGATTGCAGTTCTGAAACGTCAAATGTATGATATTCTGTTTAGTAATTTGGCAAGTAGCTGCAGTTTAATTCTTCTATGAGCTGTTCCAGAAGTTTTTGACAATTCACTGTGTTCTCTGGATTGATTAGCTTGTTTGATTGTGAATGGGACTTCTCTAACGTTAGGGAAATATTAACTTTTTCTTTAAAGTTTTTCCCTGATGCAATTGAATCTTCCATCCAGTACAAATATATTACCAGGATCTTATTAAAATCTTACTGAAAGTGTGATGTCGAGATGAGAAGTGTTTGCTAGATGTGTCAGATTTCAGTAATGTATAGGCAATGAAATCCGGACAAGAATGCTCTCTGCTTACCAAAATTTAAATAGTTGACCAAGGAACACCACAAAATGAAAAAAAAAACTAAATTCTGACCCTATCTGGCCTCTGCTTACTATGCAATAGGAAGAAGAACAAGAAAATAAAATGTATTACGTCCCAAAAAATTGAAATTCTCCTAATAGCGACCGATCGAAAATTTTTGGGCATATTTCGAGAGGAAGGTCTATGCTAACGGATACAAACCAAAAACAGTTGTCAATTTAATATCTAAGATAAGAAAGGAGTTGAAAAACTTTGATACGCAGAATTTTCAGCAGACTATGAAGAAAGTCCTTATTAATATTATGGCTTTTTAAACGACATGTTGTTAGGCACATAAATGTGCAACTTTGCAATAATTTAAACAAATTCGTATCTCTTACGGTTTTTGAGATTCCCATACAACTACTCGAATTTGTAACACCCTGTATACGATATGTATTAGGGTACTACCCAAATGTATCATTATGTGCTGCGTATGGATTGAGCCATCAACCTGCAAACAATTATTGGGATATGGCAAAAAAAAGATTTTCATAATGTTTTAGATGATCATTTAGGGACTGATCGGCAAATACAAATACAATACAAAAGAAGCATCATTTTCTTTACTATAAAACGCATTTTTTTAAAAAATAATATGGGATTATACATTTGAAAACCAGTTTTCGACAAAAACGTAAAAAGAAATCCAGGTCCGTATTGAAAAAAATTGACCTGATGATGATATCTGAAATACGAAAGGTCGTATTTAAAACATGATTACACAGTTTTAAAGAACATAAAGAAGTGCTCTAATAATGTGCTATTAGTTTTTAAATAAATTTGAAAACAAAAGCGAAAGAAATTAAAAACGAAAAATTATTGTTTCGATTTTTTACGGATATCTCCGGAAGTATTCAAAATTCTTAAACTTTTTAAACGGCATGTTTTTAGGCACATAAATGCGCAACTTTGCAATAATTTAAACAAATTCGTATCTCTTACGGTTTTTGAGATCTCCATACAACTACTCGAATTTGTAACACCATGTATATTCCAACTAGGAGGCAAATGCGAAATTCTCAAGTTTCCCACATGTCGCATCAGAGGAGTCTGAAAGATTTCATGAGCTTGACTTTTTTTCTGAAAAGTTGTTTGTTTTTCATAAAATCTCATTTCAACTTTAAGCACAACTTGAAAAATCTTCATAATTTGTTTACATCGAGATTTTCCCATGATGTGTATCGTAGCTGATCGGTTAAAGCATTCGAAACGGCCGGAGTTTGAATCGTCTAAGCACTGTATTGACTTGGGTTTTTCTTGGTTTGCTGTAAAGTTTCAGGTGAATATCGAAACAGTAACAATAAATTTGATTACCTTCACTCTTCCTAAATATCTCATTCTTAGCGGAACTTTTAAGGCATCCCGATCTCAAATCGGGAAAGAAAAAGGTCGGTTGATGATCAGTTTTTCGGACTTGGTAAATATCTTCATAATTTGCGAGAGAGTTCGTTTTCAAAAAGAAGAAATAAATTATTTAATCAGCACTTGGAGGTAATTTAATAAGTATAGATTATTGTAATTGATATTTTTAATTTAATTTAATTAATAAGGCTTTAGACTAGCTATAGTTAGTTGCTTTGTTTTTGTTGCAAGCGGATTTCTGGTGTTTTCTGATTATAGTACGTATTTAGATCTTTTCTTTGTAATGTTGGTTTTGAAAGGATGCAATATATTTTAGTCAACGTGAATGTTTAAGATAAAGCTATAATTTTTAAAAATTGTTTATAAAGCACAAGCGAGTTTGTTTTCTTTTTTGAATAAATGGCTATAATAAATCCTAACAGATACAAAAATCGCTTTCAAATAAAATATTTGTCTACCAACGCACGGACAACTGAAAACTCCGCACAAAACCTGAATTTTAGATTAATTAAAACGCATTTATTACATTAGGGGGCAGACAAACGGCAATGCCAATGCTGTGTGTTTGCATTTATTGAGAGAATTATTTTCGGGCGTTTTAAGTACATTAAAAGATCAACTCCGATATGTTTAAAGATAATGTAAATCTAGAGGCAGTCGCTTAATTTGTTAAATTTCATACTGGCTAACATTAATAAAGTTCAAATATAAAAAACTGGTAATATAATATTAATAGAGATTCACAACGAAAAATAAAAAAACAAATTTGTCTGCGTCACAAGAGTACAAAGAAAAAATATTGGAATTACCTTTAGAGTAGAAAATTTATTAAAAGTAGTTTATATAAAGAATCTGAACGAAGCATATAAATGTATTCAAAGTTCTTTTAAACGTTCACATAAATCTAGAATCCTTTGTGCAGCAATGAAATCTATCGTTTTATTTCTTTTCTTAGAAAAATCCAAGAAACGAAATTTACAATGTTATATCTCTATCAAGCACTAAAACAATTCCAATTAAGAGAAAAATTGATCCAAAAACAAGCTCTTCAAGGTTTGCATTACAATAATTGCTAAGAAATTCATTTGAACTTCCTTGACATCCATAATGTGGCTGCGCCAGATTATTTATAGCTCACCTACCTACTTTTGTTCTATTCGTTTCCAAATCTGTTACTTTTCTTGTTGCTACTTATCAATCTTATTATTAAACAACCCCCAAGATCTAATCTCTTTAATTTTTCTATTTGCTCAGAAAACAATTTGTTGATAAATTACAAAGTTGCTCGCACGCAATTTTTATTACGGTGGACGTAGATTTGGTTAGAACGTGAAAACTTGCAACGGATTTAAAGGATGCCTGAAAGGCAAAAACAAATTATACGTAAAGTATTCGAGTACCTACGAAACAAAAAACGAGATTTTTTTGTATTTCTTTCTTTCTGTGTTCAGTAAGTCATAGTTGCGGAAAAGTGTGCTCATTCTCTATATTGCACTTTGTGCCATATGCAATAATGTTTATTGTTTTTTTTTTAACTTTCTTTAATAGATTTGTTACATGGTGTATTAAGGGGAATGTAATATCGAACCATTTGAAGCGGTAGGTATACAATTTTTTTAGTGCCGTGTGGTCTGTTAATTAACACATTGTACATAGTATGTAAATATACATAATAACGTGTTTGTATTTTCTTTAAATGTTTGCTGTACGTTCCCAATCAATATACCTACACCTTCCTTCAGGTGTACAAATTCCCATCGCTTCGTAGCAATTTACGAATTTGCCGGTAGCCACCGGTTAAAAGTTACGCGTCCCTATTTTATAATAACGTACATTTTAATACCAAAGGCTACCGCGGTGTTGCTAAATGTAACAACTGAAAAACACAAGCCGAGCTCTGAAAAAATAACAAGCAGCTCCATAATAATTATTAAAACAGTTATCAAAATTTTAAATGCAAGAATTTAGTGACTGTAACTAAACATTCTTAGATTTTCGATTGAATTGACGGAATTTTGTGTATTGTTTGTGTTAAATTCCAGAAAACTAATCATGAAGTATAAAACTGCAATTTATATCAACCCACTATGTCGATTTATCAAATGCTATTTTTAAACTACGTAGGTGATAAATATATAAAACGAATATTGCCTTCGCAAAAATTGAATCGAATTTCTGGGTTTTGCATTTTTTTAAATCATAAAATTGGATATTTAACGGAAGTAAAGAATCTGTGAACTTAAAAACAAATGTCATATTGGTTTAACCTCGAAGAATGTTTTAAACAAATTAGCATTCCCAATAGCTTAGACGATCTTCTTATCATTTCTTCTTCTACTATCCATAATCATGGTAATTGTCCATTTTGATATCTAAAATGAATTTATACTTTCTAGATGCATTAACACACGCTCTATTGAACCAGGTTCATACAAGATTGTAATCCTGTCTTGCGTGCTTGATGATTTTAAACTCCTTGGAGGTGTTGTTTTGGGTTTGTGTGGAACTATTGGTCTACGTTTGAAAAATATTTCGGGAAACCCTCCTTCCCAGTATATTGCAGTTTTTCTACATTCCACTCCGTTAAGGAAGTCATAATGACAAAAGATACAATGTAGGTTTTCAAGTTTCTATAAATTATGCCCAAAATTCTAGGCTTGTCAGGAGATAGAGAGTCCTTGAATTGGAATAAATTGCTCATTTTGGAGATCAATTTGTTGCCTTTTCCGCCTCTTTAAAATATTTTGTAACTTCATTGATGACGTAAACGCATTTTTCTTATTTTGAAAACAAGCTGTTCAACAGTCAAGAAGACGTTCTATTTAAAGAATTAGTGGTGAAGCCAACACTATGGAGAGAATACTTTTTAAATATTATCGGTGAAAAATCTTTGTTACTCTGGGGTTATGTTTTGCCATATTCTTGTTTGTTACAAAAAAATCTAAAGATCTTAGTTCTTTAAGGAATATCTAGGACATCATGGATTAAGCATTTGAAAGAAATCAAGATTAGATTAATCTCAGAAATAGATATTGTTTTCTAATATAATTAACTTGCTCTCTTTAATCGTTTCCGAGGACCCAATAGTTCTTTTTTAGATGCATTGGTATACTATATACAAAGTGTCCAAGATAATAAGGCACAACCAAAATAACCCTATCATGTTTACATCATTAGAATCATGACAACAAGAGCTATCCAAAACAATTTTCAGTTGCTTTTCCGCCTATTTAAAAAAATGAAGTCGATGATGGTTACTCGAAACCGAAACGTTGTACAGAAATTTTGTTAGCGTATTTTAATAGAGAACAAAAAGTGGCAATGGAAAAGTAGGTTTAGTTTTCCGATATCTTTTCAAATAAATAAAAGAAAAAATAATAACGAAAATCGAGAAATCTACTTTTTTTTTAAATATCTCTGAGACTATCCAAGATATCTAGATTTTGCAAACGCCAACAAAAACGTTCTATAAATAGCCAACTTTCATCCCATTTAACCGATCCTGTATCTCTTACCTTTTCCAAGATCCCCACACTGTGCATCCTTATCTTGGACACACTGTATAACTGTGGATACTGTTGAGCGTATTCTAATGGAGGTATTACACCTATGTAAAAATTGGTTCCATTCTTTTGCGTTTTGCTAAAATGCTTTGTTTGTTAGTTTGTAGGCTACGCATCTGTGTTTGTTCAAGTTGTGTATCTTTATCAGTGTGTCCCAATACTACTGATCTTTCTTTGTAATATTTATTGATTAGTGCAATACTCCATAGTCCAAAAGAAACATGATTTTAACGAAAAAGTTCCTGACGACGCAACAGGATCATTTGAGTTGTAACGTATCTTCTGGAACAAAAAAACGTGTAGTTCAGAGAGTGAAAATAACATTTTATACATTTACTTTGTGAGTAGTAGAATACAAGCAAGCAAAAACAAAGCAAACAACAAAAGAACCTACAAGAACCAGATCATCTTGCAGATTCCTTGTTCACCATGAAATCATATAAACTCGTATGAGTCTGGCAAGATGCGCTCAATCTTTTCATAGTAACACACACACTACACGTGTAACATTTGTGTAATTTATGTGCATGTATTTGCAAGTTTTATACTACGTAATTTATGTTTATATACGAGGGGGTATTGATAAATAGTTGGCCGTAGATTTCTCTTAGACAAAATTAAACCGCTATGGAAACAAAGTATCAACTTTGATAAATGCTGAAAAGTAATCCATGCTAGGTGAAGATAGAAACTTCAGCAAAATCGAAAATCGTTCGTTGAAAGGACTATCTGACAAACTAATTATGATGACATATCAATAATGTTAGGAGATCAATGTTCATCTTATCCAACCATTAAAAACTGGGTTGCCCATTTTAAACGTGGTAAAAAATATGTTACGGATGAGAAGAGAGAGATATCTGTGTCAGCACAAGAGAACATTTAGTATGATTTTGGACATTAGACGAATCGGCCTAAAACGCATATCAGAGACTATGAACATTTCATATGAACGTGTTTTTCATATTGTTCATAATGAATTGGAAATGAGGAAGCTATCCGCAAAATGGATACTACCAAAATGTCTCAATGCTGATCAAAAGCTAATGAGAGTAAAAACATCTCAGTGGATTTGCAATCAATTTAACGATGAAAAGTCAAAATCTTTAGATCGCCTTGTTACGATAGATGAAAGCGGGCTTCATCATTATGATCCAGAAACTAAAAAAATGTGGAAACAGTCTGGTTCTCCTCGTACCAAGAAGTTTCGTGTGCAGAAGTCAGCTG
Source organism: Ignelater luminosus (assembly GCA_011009095.1). Lineage (NCBI taxonomy): Eukaryota > Metazoa > Arthropoda > Insecta > Coleoptera > Elateridae > Ignelater > Ignelater luminosus. The sequence goes on from VTPC01004391.1 coordinate 42,805, forward strand.
GAAAAGTTTTTGTCTCCATTTTCTGGAACAAAGATGGCATAGTTTTCGTAGATTACTTAATGCATGGACAATCACGGGAGAGTATTATGCATCTCTATTAACCAAGTTTCGGGCCAAAATTGTGGAAACACGACGAGGAAAAATTTCCGCCATATTCTCCCGATTTGGCCCCGTCTGATTACTATCTTTTTCCGAAACTTAAAAAAAATCATTTAAAGGACGAAAATTTACGTCAAATGATATGGTAATTGATGTAGTTTGCGGACTAGGATACCAACTTTTTTTCTAAAGGATTACAATTACTTATTGATTACTTTTGAGTTAAAAGGTGATTATGCCCAACAAACTAAATTTGGGACTTATCAGAAACACATTAAAATAATTACAACTCTCTGCCATTTTAGCTGTTGATATCAGTTTTTTCTTCAGAACCTGACCATTTGGATTTATAATATCTCAGAATTTTATTTGAACACCATGGCCCACATGGTCAGTTGGTTGTGTGAAGCTACCGTCTCTGTCGTACAAGACTTTTATCTCTGTACTTCTTGTACCTAATTCGTTTAGCAATTATTATTATTTTCTAGATTATGTTTGTAAATTTGTTTTTATTTAGAAAATCTTAGTGATTGGTACTGAGCACAACATAACCATAGGTTGGTAACAAAAACACAATATGCCACTACTGTACTGAAATGTGTACTTTCCAGATGAAGAGCAGAGAGGGTACGCGATTCGTTGGTGGTGCCGCTACTCACCTTGGCCTTCCTTGTACTTTGAAACTTCTTTTCCGAACTTAGTCTCATTAATTAAGGAATATGATTTTTTAGATATCTAAGTTTTCCATCTATATAAAACTATAGAAAATTTAAATTTGGAAGTTTAATAATTCGCATCGATTTGACTAAAAGTTGTACCTAACAAGTTCCATTGCTGCACATACAAATTGAACAAACAAGATTTCGAATTTAAATGTTATTGAACAAGGATTAAAGTTAAAGGCAGACAACTAGTCTGAAGCACGTAGGCATACAAGTCTTCAATTCCTATACACTAACTGAGATGTGTTATTGTTTCAATCATGACCATGAACTGTGATATAAATTATTAACGGCAAGCAGTTAGCAACACAATGTATATTTGATCGTTTTGTTTGAATTGATTTAATTTCGAAATTATTATTGTGTATATGCATTGTTAGAAATTAATCCCGTTTGCTTAATTAATAAGTATACAGGTAGCATACAAATCTGCATACCCCTTTTAAGTCACTTTCTGAAATTATGAAAATCTAATAGACTCTTGTTTTGTTTCAGGTACGTTCTCGTTCATTGTTTGGGACAAAGTTGTGAAATTCTGTAAGTAGATATTCTTGGCTTGTAGTTACCTATTGTTAAAGTTTTAAAAAGATTAATGACCCGAAAAAGCGTTTAATTCATGTACCTCTATAGATTTTGTCCTAGTTTATGGTGCTTTTATTAAACTTTTATACGCATAATTAATTACCGCCGTCTCTATACAGATCCCAATCTACAAATACGAAGCACCGTGTCTTTTAATTAAGATAAATGATGTCCGCATTTGCCTTTGTTTTAACTAACTAGGACCTACAACAAGTCAGCGAACGATAATACATTTTAAATTCGTAGGTACACGCCGGCAGCCTAGCAGATTTATTAATGAGGGGGAGCTTTGTTTTGTGTGGGACCTCGATTTTATTGTATAAATGCTGCATTAAAATTTAATGCAATTTTCCTGTTTAAGCACCTGCTACTTTGTTGTTGTTTCTAAGTTTCCCCCGGGCTCCTCTTGTTGTATTGCCCGTTTTCCATTTTCTCGTGGAATTATATTTAATGAATTGATTAAGATGGAGAAACATTTTCAGCGTCATTTCTTCAGTTTCCCGTTCAAGAAAGTACACATCTACAATCTCAGCAATTCAGATAGGAATACAAAGATTATTAAAAACAAATCGATTCTCTTGTCTGATTTCGAAATAAATGTTCCAGTATCTAAAAAGTGAAACCGTCCATATTTCATTTTCAAACAAAACATTCAAGTCGGAGATTGTCATCATCCATAATGGGCATTAATTCGATGTAATGCAGTTGTCATCTAGACAGTAACAAAGTACTATTTGTCAAAAGATCTCTCTTATACACGGTGGGCGGACGGCGTCTCTTGCAGATCTTCGCTAACCATATTTGTCGCTATCGATGAAAAACTTGAGTACTAAATATCTGTAGATACACCGGATGTGAAACATGCAGTCAACTCGTTTATATTTTCTATGATTTACCTTCACCAGTCAGACTCCTTCATTTCCGACGTTTTGTTTTTATTGATCTTCAATTTCCCGTCTTTATTATTTTTATATGTATAGTTATGCAAGAGTAGAAAAAAGTTTGAAAGTTAACTTGGATAAAAACATCTAAATTAATATATAACATTTTAGTCAGCGGAGAATTTTAATAATCTTTTTGTTGGAAAGGTTCTTTCTTTTTCTTTTGGGATCACTTTTTATTTTATTACTATAAAAGAGCGATCTACATTAGGCGAATGACGCTTTTAAAACTTTAGCGAATCTTCTGTTTCAGTTCTTTTGTAGATCTACATAAATAAGAGGTTAGAGACCTTATAGTGTTATACAATTCAGGCCCTTTAAACTTTCTTGTCGCATAACGAAAACGTCTCCTACCTACTTGGTGTTAAATTTCTAACAGTGCAACGTGAAACACAATCTGAATGTACCAATTTCTCTAAAAACAATTAACAATAAAAATTAGCCCAAGGTAATCATCATATTATGTAAAAGTAATATTATTCACGTAAAAGGTTAGACTATTAATATATTTTGAGTGGTTTTTGATAATAATCTACATCAATAGTCAATTTCTATTTTTATGATTATTAGAAGCTAACAGGCTCTAAAACGAACGCTTTGCATGTTTGCTTTTCGATGCAAATATTTCGAGTTTCATACTACATAAAGAACAATAACTTTTGAAATCTTCCTTCTGTTTATGGAGGATATCGAAATATTTTAACTTACAACCACTCTGCTGTTGTATAGTGTGGTCCCTTTTTAGATCTTTCCTTTTACCACTTTAGAGGTTTGTTTGTCTGCAAAATGCCTTTTAGATATTAAAACTTGGGGCAAACAATGAACTTCACTAAACGAGATGCCTCTCAATTTTGTTGAATTAATAACGACAAATCGAGCGAACCATAATTCTTGTTGCAATTAAATTATTCGAGATATTTTCTTTTGCAACATATCTAAAGACAAATGTTAAACTGAACTGTAATACATTTATTTAAAAACAAAAGTTCAATAACAATAAAAAATCTTGTCATTTAAACAAAACTATTGATAGTGAATTCAGCCTTAGCTTATTTTGTAAATCAAAAGGTGTAGGAAAAGTTAGGTTTCTGCTATCTCAGTTTATTGGGTTAGAATTTTTAGCTTTAGCCGTACTCATAGGTGTTATCGAAGACAAATTAAAATAAATAATTCATATACCTAAAAAAGCTATAGTAAACCAAGTCAATCTAATGCGGAGGCTGCTGGCAGAGAAGTCCGGATTTGTTCCTCACCAAAACTACAATTGAATTCTTAAAAGCGCTTCTCCCTCATAAGGCAATGGACAAACCACCGAAGTCACTATAGTTTGCCAAGGAAAATCTCCTAAATTAGTGTTCGGACACTTCTGATGTGTCGCCCTATTATACTCGAATTGACTCAGCCCGCATAATACAAGTATATGAGGGGGAATGCCAACAGCACCCTAAGAAGAAGAAGAAGAAGAAGAATTCATATGAATGTTAGGTAATCAAAGACGATCGAAGTTAAAACATATTTCTTTCTACCTCACTTGGAATACACGACAAACTCGGCCATCAAAATGGGAAAAGTACTATGTGTCCCAGCATCTGTAATCAGTAAAGAACTGAAACAGAATTTGAAAACTACATATTAAACGTGCATACGTTTCATTAACAATAATCATTGGATAGCCCAAGGACTTGATTCATAAATAATGCTAGTAATCCCTATGAACCTTTTTTTGCAATTACAAAAGACGAAACTCAGCATCGTACCTTGTTCTAGATAAGATTCTAACATTGAACATTCCATTTGAAAGATATCTGAAAACTTCGTTTTACTTGAAAATGACCCATTCTACGGACAGATACAAAAATAACTTTTTTTTTTATAAATTTGGACGTACTGAGATTCTTAAAATATTAGGTGAATTATTGATATTGTTTAGTGGCTCGAAATTGTATTTGAAAAAGTGTGTTGCTTCTTCTAAAATCTTCATTCCTGACAGTTATCAATTATAAGATTTTGGAATAGTAGTCACTACATAGTAAAGGTTGAACACGCCAAAAATTGGGCACGAATAACAACTTACTAGTGTTAAGATAAGAAACATAAGCTCGGTTGCACAAAAATAATTTGATCATTGCTCAAGTTGATCAATTGATTAACCGATCTGATTGGATAAGTCTGAATATTTCACTACTTCTGAATGGTTAATTAATTGATCAAGTGGTTGATCAAACGATCAAGCAGTTAACAAAGCTTTGTGCAACCCGGCCATAGATTGTTTTTTATTTTGACAAAACATATCTAGTAGCCATAGGAACAAAATGTGACAATTGATATTTTTTGTTGTTTATTCGTTGTTAACATGGCAAGCCGTCAACTTCAACAACGTGAAATTATCTTGCACGAACACACTAAAGGCCCTCCAATGAGTTATAGAGCAGTATCAAAAAAGTTAATTTATCCTCAATTAACTGTCTGTTCTGTTTTAAGAAAGTTTCGAGATCGTTTAACAGTGGAAAGGAAACCAGGAAGCGGAGGAAAACAAGAAGTGAAGGACAAAAAGAACGAACAACGCATGATGTGGCTAAAAAGGTAAAAATGTCCCAATCATATATACAAAAAGTTAAGCGCAGAGCTAGTTTAAAAGGTTGTAAGGCCCAAATCGCACCCGATCTTAATGCTAAACAGAATTTAACTGCAAAACGTAGATCAAAGAAATTATACGAAAACTTTTTAACAAGATATGAATGCGTGGTGATGGACGACTAAACTTATATTAAAGCAAACTTTAAGCAAATTCCGGGTCACGCGATCAGCAAAAGTCGTAAGATGCTCCATAAGATTGTAAACTTAAAAAAAGGTCCAAGTATCCAAGAAAATACTTACTTTGGCAAGCTATTTGTAGCTGTGGAAAAAGAAGTCGGTCATTCATCACCACGGGAACAATAAAGCCGGAAATTTACAAAAAGGAATGCTTGCAAAAGCGGTTTTTGCCTTTTCTACGATATCATACGTCACAACCATTGTTTTGGCCAGACTTAGCCAGTTGCCACTATGCTAAATCAGTGGAAGAGTTGGTATGAGCAGAATGGAGTTATTGTAGTTCCCAAAGACTGCAATCCCCCAACAGTCCTGAATTTCGACCAATCGAAGAATATTGGTCTATAATGAAATGCATCTTTAAAAAGAAAGGTGGAAAAGTAAATTCCTAGGCTGACCTACAGAAATCCTGGTCATGGGCTACGAAAACCCTAATGAGTTGTATACGACGTAAAGAACGTCCTGTGGCGTATACTGGTAAATTAGGTTAAACAAATATTGTTCACATGTAAAAGACATTATGAATAAATAAAATATCTCTTGTTTTTGTTCAAATAATAACTTCTTTTTTATAAAATAAAATTTTAAGTGCCCACGTGGCGTGTTCAACCTTACCTACAGACCAGACCTACAGAGCATATAGAAAATATAATCTCTGAGTATAAAATATGTGCTTAGGAGTTACTAGCATTATTATCGAGCAAAACATGTCATGGATGTCCTAGAATGCTATACCAAAAGGTATACAACGCGCTTCTGCGTTTAGAACTAAACATGGAAATCTTAAGGACTAAAAGGCTTTGTTATCGAGATAAATGGCATATATTAAAGTTTCTGTTAGCATACTTACTTGCAAAAAAATCAGCAATTTCATGGAACATACAGCACAAGAAATAAATCAAATCAATAACAAGAAAGATTGGTACATAAAAATGAAAAGATCCATAAATTTGTTCAATGGCAACACTGACTTGTTCTTCAATTAGGTACTTTGTAATTGTTATTAAAAGAAACTTATTGTATCATTTCGCTTTTGCATGCAATTCTAGGACACCCTGTATATCGACATCGAGTTCCGATTTGCCATGTCTAAAGTAATAATTGTCAAAGAAAACAACGGTTTGAAGGATAAGAATGGAAGTAGTGAAAAATAAGATTGGAAGAAAGCTTTTCATCACAGCAGAAAAGCGACAATCGGATACTACTCTTAAGTTGAAGACCGAAAGCAGGTATGATCAATTTATTGATCATTGACATGATTGACTGATAAATGGAAGTCAACTGTATTTCTTTTTCAGTATGAAAAGAAGGGAAGCAAAAGCGCAAGCAACAATAGAATAATTAAAGAAAAGCGCCCGAGACCACCACCTCGAACATCGCAACTTTATTAGTCGATCGGTCTATAATAACTTTCACAGACACTGTCGCCAGAACATCCATGAACCAACTGGCGCCGTCGGATGTACCCCCCACAGACACGCACGCACACGATGTTAATTCGTTTCTGGCTGAAGAAGGGCTTACTACGTGAACATTACGATTAACAAGTCAAGAAAAAAGGAAAAGAAAACCTAACATTGTTCTGCAATACTTTTGGACAATATTGAGGTTTAAATGTTAAGATGTTACAAGGTTTTTGGTTCAAGCTTTTATTTAAAACGATTGATGTGTTTAAAACAAGAGATTATAACCACAGGGTAGCATGCGAAATAATATCCAATTTGTATTTTATTTCAATTTTCGGTTTAGTTAGATAAACGGATCAGAAAATCTAAAACGGTTGGGGCGTTAACTAAATGATTAAGAAACGATTTGGAAATTGTTATTTTGCACTAAATGAGTATCAGAGATTTTTCTGATTTGCAAAAGCCATCGTTGTTGCAGCACAAGTTGTATCTCAGCTTAACGGGAAACAAAGTAATAAATAATCTGATACGAAACCATATTTATAAAACACACCTTCGGCAATGACATGGAATTTCCTTTCAAGTACGAATAAGGAAGGTAGGTCATTGGGTAATGAAAATCTTAAGTAGGGCGGTTATGAGGATGGGATAAGAGAAATCAAGTTTCTGAACATTACAATTCTGCACCTGCACCACCAAGGCAAATCACGGAAAACCTTCGCACTATGTCCAATTTGGGTAAAATTTCGGTCATGAGTATTTTTTGATCTTGGATGATAGAATGGGTAATTCTAAGGTAAGTTTCAACAGATTCAGATGTAAACAAGTTTAAATAATGCCTGTGGAACGGAAAAACCCAAAAAAAAAACGAATTTTGGTTTTTTTCTAGTAATTCTAATAGTTTTATTATCTAAGCTTTTATCTCAATATCTGATGACGTTAAATACCGATTTTTATTGAATTCTATCGGATAATCTCAGAGAAAGTGGAATTTCTGTTAATCAGAAAGATCAAGTTTGGACTAGCCTGGACACTTTGGGTGCAGGTTGGCGCAGAGTACTGTTCAACCAAAACAATCCTTATCCCTTGTAGTGTCTTCTTTTGCTACAACTGACTTGTTGCAGAAAGTCGGCTAGGAGATATACTACATCAAATATGCTCAGTTAGAACTTGCTTCTTAATTCTTTGATGAAGTAGAACCAGCCACAAGGGAAGGAGTCCACCGTCGTAAAATACATCCCTTGTGTAAATGCTTCCATGGAGAAGGCGACAGCGAGGCCCTAGGCCAATAAATACTATTTACTTTTAGATCATGGATGCTTTGTTCCATGATAGTTCACCTCAACAGAGTTCACCCGGTTCTGTTGGGGGTAATCCACTAGTGGCCCGGCTGATGGAGGCTGTGCTAGGGGGGATAGGAGAGGCGAGCTCTCTATGTGGTTGAGGCAAAATCTCGTCACCTACATCAACCTCAGCTTTGGAAGATAGCACCTTCGCCACTGCACGCCACGCTCAGCATGCAAGGCACAAGAAAAGCTATGGGCATTCGCCAAACGTAATTATCAGAGATGTGTGGACAGCGTTTGATACATCTCAGGAAATGTCTCGTTTTGTGCAAGAAGCTGAGTCAATAGTAACACGCTAGCAAAACTCAACATTTTCATTGTCACAAGTAGCAACCGCCCTGAGAAATAAAAAGGAACTGGAAGCAGTCAAGACGTAGCAGACAGAAAGTTCTAACTTCCGTTGCGGTGACAATTTGGAGCATATTTGATGTCGTATATCTCCTAGCCGACTTGCTGCAACAAGTCAATTGTAGCAGTTGGAGACACTACAAGGGATAAGGATTGTTTTGGTTGAATAGTACTCTGCGCCAACCCGCTACCAAAGTGTCCAGGCTAGTCTAAACTTGACCTTTCTGATTAACAAAAATTCCATTTTCTCTGGAATTATACTGTGCAGTTCAATTAAAATCGTTTTAACCTCATCAGGTATTGAGATAAATACTTAGATAATAAAACTGTTGAAGTCACCAGAGAGAAACCGAAAACACCGAAATTCGTTTTTTTTTTGTTTTTTCAGGTTTTTCGGTTCCACGGGCATTATTTAAACTTGTTTACGTTTGAATCTGTTGAAACTTACCTTAGAATCACTCATTCTATCATCTAAGATCAAAAAGTACTCATGACCGAAATTTTGCCCATATTGGGTATAGTGCTTCGGTAGAATCGTCGGTTCTATGACCTCATTTTTTAAAATCTATCGCAGAATTTTTTTATTGCAATTGAACATCGTAACCACAAATTATTTCAAAAATTACGTAAGTGTTGTTCGATGATGTAAGAAAAACAGTAACATCTAAATCTTGTTTTTTATAGGTCACGCTGTTTATCATTAGCTATTGTCAAACCTCAAATCCCTGGCTAAATAGGAAATCTAGAAGTGGCCTTGCAGGTCGTGTGGTTTATCAATTTTTTATTTACCTCTTGTAATTTTTGCTTGGGAAAAACATAATAAAACTGGCAGTGTTGCAGAAAAACTGGAAGAAAATCATTATGCCGAATAAAAGGTTAATCAAACATATTTCCTCCTTACACTTTGCAGATGTCTTCAGACTAAAACACTACAAGCTGGCAAAAAATCTCATATATCCTGTATAAAACGATAATAATGAATAATGCATCCTACTACGGCCTTATGTGCATAATCACATAGAATAAATATGCAACAGAATTACAGTCTCCTTTCTTAATTTAGCTTGCTATGACCAATAGGTATCGAAAGGCTCCCAGGTACTTATACGTGCTGTATTACTAGTATCGCCTTTTCACAATTACATGCAATAAACGTATAAGATCGCCATCTCTTGTGCACGCTCACATACAAGTTGATGTGCATCACAACAGATTACCACTAAAACTTCGCACAAACTAACTAATCAAACATTTTTTCGTAGTTAAACTTTGTGAAAAATTCTCGTTCAATTATCAATGTTACGTAAGGAAGGGCTCATTATGGTATAAAAAAGAGTAGGGTTATTTTAGTTAAATTATGTTACCTAGTTCATATTATAATTTAACACCATGAAGTGAACAAAATGTTACCAAATAGATTCTGAAGTTACTTGACATATTTTCCACTATACTAGAGTGTAAATATTAGTATTAACCCTTTTTTCCTATAACGGAATTTTAGATTTTATCAAATCCGTTTTTATAAAAATAAAAATATACAGATCAATAATACCTTACTTCCTGTTAGTTGCGTGCTTAACACAATATGACCAATATAGGTATATAATTTTCTTGGAAATGATCAGAAGTGACATGTTAAACGTGTGGAAGGTTTTACAGGATTAACAAAAAAATGTATACAAAAAACATTGCAGTTTCCTGAAAACATCATTTTATTACATTAAAATTACATTAAGGTAATTTACAATTATCAATATGAATGTCTCTATTAGTTCCATGTATCATCGTCATTTATTTTAATGTATAATTTATTATATCTAAACAAACCATCTGAAATATCATTATACGTAATATTATTACGATGTTATTATTCTTAACTGATCGAAAAATATTTATATTGAAGCCGACGGGCGATTGTGTTGTTGCAATCCTTCTCGCAATCGTTTCCCAAAATCCTCGTCAACATTAGTACACACACTGACCATACGTAGCTGTACACTTTCGCTAGCCATTTTCAAAGTGCCAACGATATTTCCAACTAAACTCTGCTTTTCCGTTTCTTTTAAGACTTTGTTCCAGAAATCTCGTGGTTGCGAGTAATTATCATCAGCCTCGTTGTTATATCTCGCCACATCTCCTGTATAATTAACTGAAACGGTTAATCTTTTAGCTTTAGAATTAGATGTTGTAGGACCCTTGAAACTATTAGGGCAATAATTAGGAGCACTCCCTTCATTATCGAATGCCATCGGTCCATCTCGTTCGTAATTACAAACTTTGAATGGACGATTAACGGGTAGTTGTGCAAAATTCGGTCCAACCCTGTGCCTTTGTGTATCTTTATAAGCAAATAAACGTCCTTGAAGCATTTTATCCGGGGACGGCTCTATTCCTGGAATCAAATTAGATGGACTAAAACAGAGTTGTTCAATTTCAGCAAAATAATTGGTACAATTACGATTTAAAACAAATTTTCCAACCCTTTTCAACGGATAGTCCTTATTGGGCCAAACCTTTGTTACGTCGAACGGATTAAATTTACTAGCGGCAGCTTGCTCGAAAGTCATCACTTGAATATACATAGTCCACGAAGGATACTCCTTTCTTGCAATGGCATTGTATAAATCTCTTACCGAATAATCTGGATCTGTACCACTTAATTCCTGAGCCTTCTGTGGTGATAGATTTTTTATTCCTTGATCAGTTAAATAATGAAATTTACAATAAACTGCTTGTTTATTATTGTTGACTAATTTAAAGGTATTAGAACCAAAACCGTGCATGTATCTGAAACCATCCGGAATGCCTCTGTCCGAATACAAAAACATCACCTGATGAACGCTTTCCGGCGAGAGCGACAGGAAATCCCAGTACATGTCCCAGTCGTGCATAATATCAGTTACAGGGTTACGTTTTTGCGAATGAATAAAGTATGGAAATCGCGCAGCATCTCTAACGAAAAAAATCGGTGTATTATTTCCAACTAAATCCCAAATCCCATCTTCGGTATAAAATTTTATCGCAAATCCCCGTACATCACGAACTGTATCTGATGATCCCTTATTACCCATTACAACAGAAAATCGAACAGCTATATTGGTCTTTTTTCCAATTGCTGAAAAAACACTACCTCCTGTATACTGAGTTATATCGTCTGTAACTTCGAAATACCCAAAAGCTCCTCCACCATGAGCGTGTACAACACGTTCAGGGATCCTTTCTCTTGAAAAACTAGCCAAAACGTCCATCACTTCAATATCTTCAAGAAGCGTTGGACCTCGAGGGCCGATCGTCAAGCTGTTTTCCACGTCGACTAATGGTTTGCCTTCGCTTGTTGTTCCTCCGCATTGTTCTTGATGCTGTGAATCAAAAATAATTTAAGTAAGATGAATAAAGAGTTAGAAGTAATTATTTAATAGTTACTTTTCGAGTGTGGGCGTAATTGACGAGTTGATTGGCAACTGGATCTCGATCTAAATCTAACGTCATTTTTAAATAATGGAAGCGTAAGTAATAACACGGAAATGCACTTGCAACTGAATAAAATTTCTATTGTCATATCTTTTTATATTAACCTTATCAAATATCAAATAGGAAATGCACGAACGCTGTACGCAATTAGAAAAAAAGATGCGGTTTTTTATTGTGATCGATGCAGCGGAAACGCATTAACCTATTTTGCAACATTTTTAGAAAGATAACCGGTTTTAAGTTTCAAACATAAACTTAATTGATGAAATGCGAAAAGTTTGTAACTGTTCTACTAGAGGGAGACTCTAATCTTTAATTAATTATTTTCTATAAATATATTGTCAAGCGACGGTTATCGGACTTTTTAACTTGTAAACTTGCAGTACGATATAGAAAACTTAAGTTTTAGCCTTGTTTTACTCCTGTTCAACAAATAACAAAGCACGAAAATTAAACAAGAAAGAAAAAAAGAGAACATTTATCCTGATAAATTATTATCCTTTTAACCCCAACGTTTTCCAGCATGGTCTTTGTATAACTTTTCCCATTTTGTGAAGCATCTCCGGCTGCCTACTGTTCTAAACATGCTCTTGAGAAATTCGGCAATGGTCCGTTAGTTAGTGATTCCACCCCATACATATAAAAACGAGTTTTATTTTTGTTTTTAAAAACTTCCTGCTGTATAAATTGCTAGTTGCAATTAGTTACACTTTTCCGCATCAAACAAATGAACAAATTTAAAAATCTAGTACACCTACATAATCATAATGCTTTACTTTGCTTGTACTACCTAAATCAAACGCGACATGAGTAGGAGGCGCATAACAACACACATGTAAGATGCACCATTCATCATAAACGTACATATACAGACAGATTCATAATTTGATTTCCATCATAAAAGTCCAGACCTACGTGATAACCATAAATTAAACTCGGCAAATGACAATTATAAATCAGAAAGCGAAATGTGCGCGAAAAAGCCTATCTCTGCTTGTACGATTATGATGATTATGGGGAATTTACACACACGAACGGTTTATAAAACACGCGAATGTTGTCGCATTAGGACTAATTGGCAAAGAACTGGTTGGTTTTTAACAGGCGTAATTACGGAAGTGCATAGACAAGAAAAATCATTCTCAGAAAACTGCAGGTACCATAAAGATGTTTGAAAAAGGAAACGATCGTTTCAAACCAGAACCGACGAGAATTCTTTTTATTTGTTTTCTAACATCAACAAAGAAATTAAATTCTAGAAAAGCAAACATGATTTTATGACCCAGTGGAATTCTTTGTCAGAACTTGATGTGAACGTTAAACTCTTTTACACCTTTGAGACATAAATCTTCAATCAGAACGCAATTAGAAACTTTTATCAATAAAACTCATTTTGGTTCTTTATGGTTCTGAACTAATTTCTTTTTGAGAGCAGTCGACTTTAATAATAAATCGATTGTAAAATTAAGACTGGAATTGATATCAGTATCAGCTGTAACACTAAATTTGAATTCCTATAATGTTTAGCGAACCATTCTTTATGTTTTATTTACAGCTGCGAAATTTGAATTAAATTTAAATGGAAAAAGTCGAGAAAACTGTATAATAGATTGTTTGCAATTTGTAATAATCAAACTTATAAAATATACTTCAATGTTTTTTTTAATGGAAAATTATCCTACAGTGAGATTCAAAAGTTTAGAAGAAATCCACTGTAAACTGAAAAAACTTATGACCTGAATTTCTATTTTGATAGTTTAGGCAAATTAGACAAAAAAAAGGCAAAGTTCGGAAATGAAGCACGTACTCTTGAAATTTGGCACAGTTGTTCCCTGAGGTGTCCTGATACACATCAAAAATTCCCTGTGGTGGTGGGTGAGCGGAGGGGTGGGGAGCAAGTGCATTCTTTCCAGTCTTTCTGAAATATCTCGGAATCTATTGACTTACGCTAAAAGTACTTTCTACACAAACTTAAAGTAGACACAATTTCCTACAAAAAAGGTCCTATGCATGTTTTTCGTAGGATTGATAGTTTAGGAGTTATGGTGGGGGAAAGGTGTGAAAATAATGTTTATTTTTACAGAAAATCTTGATAGAAGGCTGATAACATATAAAAATGTTGTATTAATAATACTAATAATTCAATATAAAGTTCAATTATCGAGTTAGAACTGTTAAATGACCGCATATACTTTTTCACCTTCTATAATGTCGAATGGGTCTTCATGCTGTTCGAAAAGGTCCACAGAACCACTGTTGGTGCACACTCCTCGACAACCAGTGCAAGCTTGACTGTACGTAAGTCCTGCTTTCTGGCATCCACATTTGGTTGAGCAGCCAGTTACTCATCTGCAGAAAATTGTACTAAGTACTGAATCCGGTGCAGGAGGATCTGTATTTATTACCGGTTCAAGGTTTCCATCTATTCCTCTTTTCCATCCCCAATATTCAGGAACGAAATTGTTGCTCAGCCATCCCTGCACTTGTAAGTACAATCTAAATGAATTTAACTTTGCAGCAGTTCTG
>VTPC01004392.1:2645-41336 GCA_011009095.1 Ignelater luminosus
GCTAGGGATACATTAAATCCACCAATACTTATTTACTTATCGTAATTCAGAATATTGCGCTACTAGAGAGACTCCAAGCTACAGAATTTTTAATAGAAAAGTTAGAACGAATCTAGATTTGTGACGAGAATGCTCATTTATCAATAAATATCGAAATAGGTTAATGTAAAAGCTTTAAGGAAATAGTGATATTGTATTTTTGTATTTCATGTAGATGATGTAGTGTTAACCAGGTATTGTAGAAACCAAAATAAAAAAGGGTGGAAGAGAGGGAGAGTTGTAGAGATATTAGGAAATAAAACTTATTCAGTAAAAATAATTGATGAAAATGTCTTTTGAAGGAGACATGTGGATCAGTTGATTGAAGTGGGAAATTTTGATGAAGATAATAATTTGTTAGTGATAAGGAAATAGAAAAAGGATTATTCTCAGAATGTGGAAGCTAAAGAAAGTAGTATTAATGTTAGAATTGTAACAGATAGGTTAGAAAGAAGAAGGGCTAAGTTTACAGAAATGGAAGTAAGAGCAAATTAAAACTTAGTTGAACGAAAAACGAATGAAAAGCAAAGGGATTTGGAAATCTCAAAGGAAAAGGATAGAGAAAAGATAATAGAAGAAGTGGCGATAAAAGAAGAGACAGGAAAACAAAAGGTTGAGAAATCTATTAAATGTAACGGAGAAGAGAGTAAACGTGAAACTTTAGGTAAAAATGTAACAAGTTTAAGTGAGAGTAGGCCAAAGAGGATTAAAAGAAAACCAGATAGGTTAGATCTTTAGGATTAGTTAAAATAATTTAGGATATGCTTTATATTGGACAGGAAGGTATGTGACATAGCACGTGTCGATTGTAAAATGCTTGAGCATTACAATTGCTTTTATATGTATATAAGTAGGGTGCGCCATCTAGAGGGTTATAAAACTTGTAAGAGTCATAAGTTCTCAAACAACTTATTACAGTATTACAATAAATCTATTTGTGCATTATTTACTACTTACTGTGCTCGTTTGACAGATATTATCCACTTTATTTTTCTTTTTTGTTCATAATCGCATCCAGGGAACCTATAAGATTCCCATTCCGTGTTCTTCGTTTCTGTGCTTTTACACTCGGGAATGCAGCAAACGCGACTATTATAGGTATGTTTTAATCGCACTCATTTTCACATTGCACCTTCTTTTATACAATAATTACTTAAATTCTTTAGATTCAGGAGGGCGCTGCAGTCGTTTGTACGTGTTCTTATTAAAGCGAGGACTAAAATGTGTTGATTTCTTTTAGGTAGATCCGCAGTTTATTGTTGATGCGCAGAAGCAACACACTTTGAAAAAAAACAAAAGCTATCATCAGACCAGATCTGCTAACGAAAGAAGTCAAGAGTATAGAACCCTATTTACATGATAAGCAGTTACCTTCTGGCCTTCAACTTAATAACGTGCAGTACCTCGAAGCGACACTCAAAATGTCCAGTCCAGCAGAATCATCACCACCATATTCATAGTCCAAGTACCCCTCATAGATCCTAATACCTATAATTACTTCCAATTCCTATAAACAAGCAAAATGACTCCCAATCCCTGAGCACAGATACATAATATCTACTCCACAACGAATCTACATACGCAAGCACAACAAGCATATGTAATCAATCAAAACCAAAGCATTACTTATGCCAAACAAATCATTAGGAACGCTATACTTCCGACGCCAAGTGCGAAGTACAGATCCTAAAACATTCCGGAAACTATGATATGTGCAAAAGCATATATTAGAAACCTTCAGACAGCATCATCAACATCAACGAAAACACCTGGCTACTAAATTTTAGGAAAATAATAAATAAAAATTGTAAAGGTCTATTAGACAGCACCATGTTATGTTAAGGTTTTTAATATTTGTAAAAGTATTTTGTAATAATTAATCCAAATCGAGACGCGTGGCGATCTCTATTGAGGAATAGGATTGTAGAGAGTAGCTGTTTTCGCGGGGTAGTAATTTGCGTAATTTAGTTACAGGATAAGTCGCTTTTGCGCGTTGAGATCAGAGTGTGGCCGACGCGAAGAGAGCAGTTGATTCGAGAGCTTTGGAGAAAGCAGATATACTCGACTGTGGGGAAGTCTTGTGAGACGTTTTCTACACAATTTAGCTGTGGTGGCCCGTGAAGTTTATCGTTTTGTTTTGAAGTATTTTTAAAGTACATTAGCGTAGTGCTGGATTTCCAAGGGCTACCTTTTAAAGCACCTTCCTCGGAAGTAAGGTGATATCCTTTTGTTTCTTCCTTTCGTCTTTGGACAGAACCCAGTAGAATTCGTCGTCATTTTGTCCCTCATTGCGGTATGGACGTGGCCAGCCTGCAAGTTTCAAGTAAACCGATACGCAGTTACCCGTGTGAGCAAAGATTTGGACCGTACAGCTATGCAAGGTTAGTGTACATCCACTAATACCGTAGTTTTTATACCCTTTTGGCTTAAAGAAACAAGTGCATTCAAAATTTGTTCAGCGGAAAAAAAACAAGGAAGTTTCTCCTTGGCATTATTGTAAACATTTACAACAACGGTTTAGAGTATATCATCGGGGTGTTGTGTTCGGTCGATTATTTGTTTTAACGAATAAAGAATTTACAATCCAGCAACGTTTAGCGTAAATTCGCAATGTAAATCAGTTTTATCATAACTATTTGATTTAGTTTTAATTTGTTTGTATGTATTAATTTATCGACAATTTTATTAAATGAAAGTAGATATTTCCTTTTCGTAATATATACATTAAGTGCAGCCGTAAGCTGTTTTAACGGTGCCAAGCGGGCGGTGAGCGGGCGGCGAGCGGGCGGCGAGCGGGCGCCCACGCATTTGGCGTTTCTGAGAATACCCTCGAGAGTCATTCCCAGAATTCTGCGTCGTAGATCTAATACGATCGTGATGTTTATTCTATAAAGACTTTGTTTTTGTATAATCAACTGTTTGTTTGTTTTATTTGTATTTTTTTTGCTTGTTTTATATTATGTAATCTTTATTTCTTGTTTTGATTTATTTTTTTAATAGATTTGTAGCTTGATGGATAGTTTTATTATTGTAATTGTATGCACTGGTTTGAGTGAAAAGATCGAAGTCACCCAAGTATTTGACTAATTTGATGCAGTTATATTAAATTTCATTAATACAGAATATACCGGGTGATTCAAAAATCTTGATATACTGAGTGATCCAAAGAAAAAGATTTGATGATTCAATTTGAATATTCCAAATTTAATTGACGAAACATTTATACAGAGTGAATTGAAAATATTTCTGTAGAAGGCGGTTTAACGCCTTGAGTAAGCTTTTGTTTCAGAAAATCTAAGTAAGTATTTGTAAAGCTGTTGCCGATTTAAGAGGGACTATGGTCCTTTTGAATCTTGTGATCTGATTGAATCCATACTGGCGCCTTCTAATAATACCGATTTTGAGCTATTTTAGTGGTAAGTAGGCATTTCGAACCTAGCCGTCTTCGACTGTCTGCTAGTCTGGGTATCAGCGAACTTAGTTCTTCGTGCCTTCTAGTCGCTGATTATAAGCCTGTGTCTTTAAGTTTATTTTGGCACGTAACAGTTCATAGGAAGTTATATACTCATTTTAAACAACAATTGTATTGTTCAAATTAATAAGATAACTTTAAAAACATATACTTTCAGCACTAACGAAATCATTTTCGATATTCCCAAAATTGAATTTCAACCACCATAAGTGGATCAAACATTAGTGAATGTCAATACTACACTTTTGATTGAGCTCAGGAATAATTCACACAAAATAAATCAACTTATACACTCGCTAGATAAGAGTAGGAAGGAACTTTCAGTCGAGAGTCCTATCTTTCATCCGGATGGCACTGGTGCTGAAATGATATCACTCTATGTATTACTCTTAGTTTTAGCTGTATATATCATGTATCGTCTTGCTAAATATAAACAAACAAAAAATCATCCCAAAGATACGATCCAAATCAAGTTACAAGAAAAATCATCCAAGGGATAATTTTTCGTTTGGCAAAGGAAGCGTTTTATTGTTATCATGCGCCCACACGCATCCGTATCTGCAGAAAGGGCCGCCGATAAGGCATTCTTATATATTCAGATCCGGCTACTGCAGAGTCAGATATAATTGCATGTATGCTAAACTCACTGTCCAACTTATATTCCATTTCATTGTAATATTTTTGTATTTGAATTAAAATAAAAAAATTTTTTTAAATTTTTCTTTTGAATAAAACAAAAGTCGCGTGTACCCGACTTAGTCTGTGGTGCCTTGCGCACCCCCGACTCCCAACTTGGTCTGCGGGATGGGATCAACGTTCAAGTTTCAACGCCAGCACTTTAATTTCAGTTTGTCTCAACTATCAAGGGTGGTGCAACGTGCAATAGCAATTCTAGTCTTAACAGCGGATATTGAACTTTAAAGTGTGTCGTTGTTTGTGATAAAACTACCACAAAGAATTAAAATGTCAAAAAGACAAGGTGATTTATTAAGTTTTGTTTACATACATGTTACAGAGCAACAAGAGATTAAAATGAATATATTTAAGAATATTCTAAAGCAGAATGCCAAAGTCTGTATTATAATTGATGAGGCAGCTACAGTTTCACGGAAAAGCACTCTAGTGATTTATCTGAATTGCGCAGTTCAGTCAGCTCCCGAACCAGTTATGTTATTTGTTGCCTTAAAAGAACTGATGTCAACCACAGCAGACATTATTGTCAACTTTAAATTTATTCCGTTTATCGTCAATTAAATAAAAATCAAACCGAGATAGAAAACTATAGCTAAAGAACTTGAAATTGAAATTATTAAAATTGATCTAGTACTGGGACCGAGATGAGCGGCATGTAATTTACGAGCTACTATTGCTGATGGCGCGCATATACTGCATTATACATGTGTTTTTGTCGTTCTTCTTCTCACTCTGGTATGGCCAAGACATTAGCTAATATTAATTTCTTGCAAGACCTTACTTTAATGATTGAAATTCTTAAGGAGTTTTTATTACCCTAGACTGCCTGCAATCAAGATCAACTAACATTCATAAAGCTCAAAGGTTAATCAAACGTACCATAAGAGCACTGGAGAATTTAAAGATTTGATTCAGTCAGAGAAGTTTAAAGACATACATTTAAAGTAATAAACGTATTGTTCTGCCTAGGACTATGTTACTAGAAAATATAATTCAACATTTGAATTTACGTCTTTTATCGTTGGGAAAAGAGTGAATGGATTGGGATGCAACACTATTTGTAAAATCGTGGTTAAATTGCAATCACAGGCTAGCTACAGATGCACAAGTTCGACAAAGATCTAGGAAAGAAATCTGTGAAAATACACTAGCTATATGGAATTTACAATAAATCGCAATGTACCAATGTATTACCTATATTTTTAGGTATTATCATTTAATATAAATGTTATATTTTTTTATACCAGTAAAATTTATAATAAATTTATGTTTCTTTTTTCTATTATGTCGCGTAGATGTTTTTTTTCCTAAGAACCGGTTCACAGTGGTTGGAAATGACGAAAAACCGGTCAAAACTAAATAACTCTCAAGATTGCTTAAATATTTTGTATATAAGGTATTATTGGCGTCTCTGCTATCCAAAAGGATGTAAAAAATGGAAATTATTTTATTTATTTATTTGTTTATCGACGAAATTTAAAAAATTTCGTATCTGAATTCGTAGAATCTGCCTGTCTGTTGCTTTGTTGCCATGTTGCCGTAACCTTACAGGACATGTTATAGATGAAATCAACTTAGAATCTTCTCCTGATTACAGATACAGAATCGGTGTTTCGATATCTCGGATACTTTTCGAGATAATCGGGACTGAAGATGGCAATTTATCGACACGGTGATATTATACAGTGTGTTCAGCGAGGAATGAGACAGCGCAATATCTCAGGCACGAATGCAGATTTTAAAATTCTGAAAACTTTGTTACAAATGTAAGGTAGGGGCGCATATTTTGTAAAAAAAAGTTTTTAAATTAAATGCGTCACCGCCAGGTGACGCTACCTAACTTATTCTTTTTAAATAGAATACCCTACGTTTTATTTAATTTTTGGAATCTGTAACATATTTGTGACAACTTTCCTTATAAGCGTTACCAACCTATCTGGCTTACTTTTCGGGAAAATGATTTTTAGAAATTTAACACAAAGATGTAAAATATTGTAATCTGTAGAGATAATAAGCACATTCTTCAACATTTCTGGAAGGAGTACCGTAGACTACACTTTTTACATGTGCTCAAAGAAAGTAGTCTAAAGAAGTTAAATCCGGTGAACGAACTGGCCGCCTTATAGAACCATTAGTACCTATCTATCGTCTCAAAACTACCCTGTTCAGGTGGTCTCTTACTGTGTTACTGTTATGAGCAGGTGCGCCGTCTTGTTTGAAATAGATCACCTGCCCCAAATTTAAATTAACATTCTCAAGCAAAAGAGATAGCTGATGTATTAAGGTATTTCCGAGACAATGGATAGGTACTAATGGTTCTATAAGATGGCCAGCTCCAGAAATGTAGAAGAATTTGCTTATTATCTCTACAGAATACAATCTTTTACATCTTTGGTTAAATTTATAAAAATTATTATTTTCCCGAAAAGTAAACCAGATAGGTTGGTAGCACTCATAAGGAAAGTTATCACAAATATGTTGCAAATTCCAAAAATCGAATAAAAGGTAGGATATTCCATTTAAACAAATTAAGTTAGGTAGAGCCACCTGGCGGTGACGCATTTAATTTAAAACCTTTTTATCACAAAACATGTGCTCCTACCTTACATTTATAAAGAAGTTTTCAGAATTTTAAAATTTGTATTCGTTCCCGAGATATCGCGTTGTCCCATTCCTCGTTGAACAAACTGTATATTAGGCCTGCGCTGGATTTGGCTACATGCTCAGAATCAACGGGCTACCACTTCCCCGTGTGTATTAGGTAGAAAAAACGACACAAAAGAAATTCCAGCAAAAAATTTACATTTACAGCCGAGCGGGCGGGAACAAACGGCTGAAAACGAGAAAACAAACGAAAAACAGACTTACCTTTATATTTCTCCAGTTTCTGCATTTGTTTACACATTTTTCGATCTAAATATAAGCTATCTTTACTAATTTGATGCTGCTGAACATGAATCTGAATTTAGTTTTTCAAAAAAATTCTACCTTTACTCGCTATAGGCGCGCAATGTCAAAGGGCGTGAAGAAATACAGTGCGGTTTCGAACTCGAACTGCGCGGGAAACGAACAACCAATTTGAAAATTGTTGTTTTTCCTTTTCTTGCTTATGAATGCGGCTTTCGTTTATGGTAAGTGCCCATAGTAACACATATACGAGAAGGCAGAAAAACGCGCTTGATTGCGCACCTACCAATACTTGCAAAGGGTGCATTGCTGAATGCAACAACCAAATAAAGGAATTTCTACGAAGATCAACAAGCTGAAAGAAGGCGCGCAATCGATATGACATTCGAACTTGATCTGCAATCGTCAGATGAAACTGATAGAATGGAATTAGTTGTTGGTGATGATGGTGATTATTAATAATAATACGAGCGTTAAAAAATGCGTTCAACCTTATTTACGTTTTTAAATACATTAATTGCGGTGTCATTGTTGTATTCATAACTCTCATTCATTCATCGAATGTTAAATACATCGAAACTTAACTACATCTAATACATATAAAATACAAAACATTTTAATAGCTTAATCGGAATTATCATAGTGATAATTACTATAGCGATTCTGATGAAAACTACATGGATTATATCGACTCAGATGATGATTCAGTCTGTGAATTCTGTACGTCGTCAGCCACGAGCAAGCGTATCAATATTGCAACACAGCAATTTTGTGAATTACTGGAAGGAAAAAATATTTCATCGGTAGCTGCATCTGAAATAATTGATCTATTCTGCGATATTGTTGGGTTAGATAAAGAAAAGTATATTCAGTGTCTCACATTTGAATAACAAACGTATTAAATATGCAAAAGATGTTGAACAAGCAATGATCAATAATTTTTCTATGGCAAAGCTAATTGTGCACTTTGATGGCAGAAGGTTCCAAGACCAATCAGGTGAATGGATTGAACATTTGACTGTGAGCAGCTCTTATGGAAAAAAGACACTGACGCTTGAACTAGAAGTTTTAAGAAATTCTGATGGCAGCACCATCCCATCAACAGGTGAAAACACAGCCAACGCTATTAATAAAACAGTACATAAGTATAAAATTGCAGAACAGATTGTTGGATTTTGTTTTGACACTACTTCAATCAACAGTGGAAAGAATAATGGAGCCGTCAAGCTTCTGAAAGAAGGATTCAGATGCCAACCTGTACTTGAGCTGGCTTGTAGGCATTATGTGTACGAGTTAGTGCTGAATCGTGTTTTTCGAACATTGTTTGGCCAATCAACAGGACCCACAGACCGTCTGTTTAAAGGTCTCAGGAAAAAATGGCACTCTCTGGATTTATCATCAGCTGCACCTGCCGAACCCAAAGATTTTATAGCGTTGTCACCCGACAAATACAAAAAGTTGATAAACTGTGTGAGTAAACTTGTGGCTGCACCGACTATTCGAAACGATTATAAAGAGTTAGTCCAATTAACTCTGATATCAATGGCAACACAACACAGTTTAGGTTCAAATATGTGGCGAAGGTTACGTCAGCGCGCTGGATGTGTAGGCTTATCAGTGCATTCAAGATACATTTCTTTAGGTAACAGTTTGAATGCAGCGTGTATATTGATAAAATAAGAAGATTTATTTGCTTTGATGCATTTGTTTATATCGAATACTGGATGCTGCGCACATTTTCAGCTATGGCGCCAAACAATGATCTCAGGTTTTTACAAGAGTGCCAAACTTTTATAATCGTCGATCCAGAAGTTGGCAAAGCTGCGCTTCGCCAATTCAAGAATCATATGTGGTAGGTTCAAAACTTTATCAGTTTAATATGACTATTATTCTTAACTTTTTGTTATATTGTTAACTAACATGACTAATCACTTGTTTCTGTACAGGTATCTGAAACCAGAAATGATCTCTCTGGCACTATTTGACCCCGACGTACCAGCTGATGAAAAGCGGTTAATCGTCGCAAATTTCAGATGTGATAAACCGACTGTTCAAGTTCAAAGATCAAATGGCTGACCTGAATGTTGAGCAAGTACGATTACGAGATTTTGCTTGTAAGCAAAGCTTAGAATTCTTTAAAGTGTTACGAACAAGTAGTTCATTTTTGAATACCGATGTCGAGTACTGGGATACTTATAACGACAGCTTTAGATCTGCAACGTACGAAGTATCAAATTTGAACGTTGTCAGTGACAATGCTGAACAAATGATTGCAACAATTCATTATGCGCGTAACAATCCAGGTTGCCGAAACGAAAAAGGACTGGCAAATGTGCTGTTCAGCATTGAAAAATATCGTCAGATAAAAAAGAAACTTGCCGAGATCTCTATTCTGGTAGAACTTGACAGTTGTAATATATCTTAAGGTTATGTGTCATTAAGAAAGTATGCGTAGGGATAAATTTTGTAACTTTTCGTTATCATTTTAAGTAAATATTAATCATTAAAGTTGAATTTTACTGGTAAGTTGCTCGATATTTCATTTATCAAATTTGTGCGTGATTTTTTAACGATAAATATCTGAAATATTTACTTTTTTCATTTATAAGTAATACATACATGTGTTATAAGTAAGGTATTCATAATTTTAATTGTAAAAAACATATTACGTTTTTTTATTATAAAAAAACAAAACGAGCCCCAATTGGGGCTCACGGCAAATAGCATGTATTGCAGTAGGTATATGTAACAAAATGTTCGATTGTATTTCAGTGTCATTATGGGCAGCAAAAGATTTTTATCATTAAAGGATCTGGAGAAATACATGAATGAATGTGATTTTGATGATACCGAAGAGCCAAGAGATTGTGTGGAGATAGTTTTGTTGCCACCTGATGATGTGGATGGTTTGTCAGACGAAGAAGATTTAGACGAAAATATATTGGAAGATACTGTTCCCAATGATGTTCCAGGGCCCATTGAAATACATGGCATTCCATCGAATGAAGCTCCGCAAAACAAAAAAATTAAAAAAGATAAAATATCATCTAATTGGCAAAAGGAGAGAGCATCATTTACTGCTTATGCTTATAACAGTGATGAATGCGAGCGGCGTAGATTGAATATAATCATCAAACTGAAGGGGAAATCTCCGTTGAAATATTTGAACTCTTCTTTGATGGTGATATTCAAGATGCAATTGTAAGAAACTGTGTGCTATATGCTGCTCAAAATAACCAACGTCAATTTATTTTCTCCAAAGAGTGTCTGAAAAAGTCTTTAGGCATTCTCTTGCTGACAGGATACCATTCTCCACCACAGACACAAATGTACTGGTCAGAAACGGAAGATTTAAATATTGGAATTGTCAGAAACTGTATGCCGCGTAATAGATTTATGGAGATAAAACGGCATTTACACTTCGCAGATAATACAAATATACCTATAAGAAATGGAATCAAAGACAAGCTTTTCAAAATTCGACCAATTATTGATGCACTAAATAATAATTACATGCAGTTTGGTGTCTTTTCAAATAATATAAGCATTGACGAACAAATGGTGCGGTATTATGGTCAACATTATCTGAAACAATTTATTAGAGGCAAAGCTATCCGCTTTGGATTCAAACAATGGGCTATGTGTTGCGCCAAAACAGGATTTTGTTATAATGCAGAAATTTATTAAGGAAAGACTGGTAATACTCAAAATTCAATAAACGGATTGGGTATGTCTGTGATACTGAATTCAGATGATAGAATTGAACATCCCGAACAACACTGTTTCTACTTCGATAACTTTTTCACCAGTTTTGAGTTGATGAGGGTACTAAAAGATAAAAATATTCGTGCGACAGGGACAGTCAGATACAATAGAATGAACAAATGTCCGATAAAGAATGAAAGTGCCATGAAAAAAGAATACCGGGGAGCATTTTGATAAAAAAAATTGAAATCTTTGGTTTAGTATGGAAAGACAATAATATTGTAAAAGTTCTCTCAAATCATCAGGAAGTTTTGCCATTGGATAAAGCGTCTAGATGGTCTAGAGCAGAACACAAGCAAGTGTCGATACCTCAGCCAAATGCAATAGCTCAATACAACAAGTTCATGGGAGGAGTGGATAGGATGGACTGGAATATACAAAAGTATAGAATAAAAATAAGAGCTAGGAAATGGTACTTTCCTCTTTTTACAAACGCAACTGATATGATAATTGTAAATGCACATGTACTGTACACAATGGCAAATAATGTCAATATGCCATTGTTGGACTTCAGGAGGGTGATCACAAGAGCTTATTTGACAATACACTCAATGTCGGACCCAAAGCTTTCTGGTCGTCCTTCTTACAACATCAGTGCACAAAAACGTGTTCCTGATGCTGTGAGGAAGGATCCAACAGGGCATTATTTAGAGAGGACTCTGGAAGGAAAACAACTAAAATGTGCGATTTGTAAAAAGAATGTTAGAAAACAATGTATAAAATGTGATGTAGGATTACATGTGGAATGTGTAAAAGAGTGGCATAGCATGTAATTTTATATATTGCATTTGTTATTAGTTAATAATTATTTTATTTTATTTAAATATGAACACACAGTCTTACAACAATTATTACATTACATATTATAAAAATATAATATAGAGCAAAATTATGACACGCCATTAACCGTCGGCCCCAAATGGGGATCATGAAAATTATCAATAAAATGTCAGTTTTTCTATTTTAATTCGAAAAATTTCGTGTTTTATTTTTATTTTTATCCTAAAACCGAAGATAATACGGAAGGAAAAATAAAAAAAAAATTTGGTAAAAAACGGGTTAAATTCTTTATTGTATCATAGACGTTTCGATATATGTTTATTAACAACATTTTCTAACTTTATTTCTTTGTATTTTTAACCATTTTTTTACCTGTAATGAGAAATCTTGTTATCATTCGACTTTGTATTGGATAGATAACATTCATTTATTCATAAAAACAAACACAGGAAATAGCGTGTTGTTAATCATCGGTTCCGCGCTGATTTCTTGTTCACCCTCTTTGAGATTATGCAACTCGAGCAAGTAAAGGTAGAATGTCTTTGAAAAACTAAATTCAGATTCGTGTTCAGCAGCATCAAATTAGTAAAGAAAGCTTATGTTTAGATTTAAAAAGGTGTAAACAAGTGTAGAAACTGGAGAAATATAAAGGTAAGTCTGTTTTTCGTTTGTTTTCTCGTTTTCAGCCGTTTGTTCCCGCCGGCTCGGCTGTAAATGTAAATTTTTTGCTGAAATTTTCTTTGTGTCGTTTTTTCAATTTAATACACACGGGGAAGTGGTAGCCCGCTGGTTCTAAGCATATAGCCAAATCCAGCGCAGGCCTACCGTATATGATATCGACTTAGTTTTTAAAAAAGGGCATGCACGAGGTGTTCCTCACCGATTGTTCTGAAACTTACTAAACAGTGTCCGCCAAGAAATAGACTTATTTGACCGAATTTTGGAAAAAGTCATGAGAAAAAGATGTTTCCTTTGCAATTTTGTACTCCTATGCAAATTTTCAAAAGTCTACCATGATTTTCATATTTTGCCCTTTATCTCGCTCTTCCTTATTTGAGGTTAGAGGTATTGTTGTCAAAAAAATATTCATTTGGAAGATGCGATAAAATTTACAATGCACCAAGTATGCTACTTTATCAAAGCTCCATTTTTATCGTTTACATTAAAAATGACGAAAAGATTATCTAAACCGTACAATGAGAATTGTGCAATATGTATCTAATCAATATGTGTTTTAAATTACATTGGATCGACCTTGATTGATTAAAAAATAAAAAAAAGTGAAATAAAGGACAATATATTAAAATTGTGATAGGCTTTTTAAAATTTGCATACGGGTAGAAAATTGCAAAGGAAACATTTTTGTCTTATGACTTCTTCAAAATTCGGTCAAATAAGTCCATTTTTTCTATTTTATGATTTTTAAGAGATTATTAGGAGGTACAGACCGAAGGTTACTCTTTTATATTGCTTTCTATTTATTTAAAGAACCGGGTGTCAAAGAATTTATGAGATAAAGGCAAATGTTTGTAGAAGCCATAAGAAGGGCATTGTGAGTTTGCTAGTATTATTACAAATTCCTGAAAATGTCAAAGAAATTGTGGAACACGTTACACTACAAAATTATATTATTAGGGAAAGCAATAAATCTTTACAAATACTTGAAAAATTATAAAGTTACACTTTTCTGTGACTTCAATTACCTGGTAACATATTTAATAAATATGATTTTGAAAACGTAAATGATTATCATCATTTGGAGGATGATGGTGATTCAAACAAAAGATCCCTTTGTGATGTAGATGCCGGATTTTCAGGAAATACAGTACACGAGAAGTAAAATATATAAGAATTTGTAGAAAATATTTTAGTTTTGCGTGTTCATACTGTGTATAATTTCTTTTTTAGTGGCCTGTAATTGGACTTTTAGCTGCTCGTTGCCTTTTGATTAAAAAATAAATAAGATAAACAAAACTTACTTGTCATCTTCGTTTGAAAATTGAGTTCAAATATTTAGATTTTTGTTGATAGTTTGAATTACCAATCCACCAAAACTACCATTGTATTAAATACGAATTAGCTGTAAGGATTTTTGCAAGTTAGGATAATAAAAAAAAATTGGTAACAGTTTACTTTAGCTACCCCTAGAATTTAACTTCTACAGTAAAAATTCAACCTTACCAATGCACATATCAGAGCTGGGTAAGTACATCACAAAGTACATTTTTGTGTAAGTACTTAAGTACAAGTACTAAGTACTTTAAAAAAGAAAACTATTTAAATACAAAAGTACTTAAATACAGATAAAATGTACTTATTTCCTAACTTATAAGTACTTTTCCAAGTACGTTTTTAAATTTATTTTCTCTTTGTTACGTTATTTTCTCTTTGTTACATAAGCAGTATAAAAATTATAATAAAAAACATATGATGAATGTCTTTATCCTAGCCGCAATATAAATTTTTAGTTAGTTTATATTAACTTTGGTTTTATCTTCAAAATGAAAAATAAAATATAAAAGCTTTTCTCAATGTAAAATTTAATTTAAAAAACAAAAGAAACGGAACTAGGCTCATCAGCATATTCTTACATAAGAAATTTTCCTAAACCTAAGGATAAACATCGGCAATCTCTAGTAGTAGCATCATCAGTTTGCAGTCTTCACAAACACCAAAAGCTGTATCAAACACAGAATAAAAGAATAGAATAAATGCGACTTGTGATATATCTGAGAAGAGTGTAATAGAAAAATTTACATTTTATGCAAAAAGTAGTACTTATATAGTTTGAGAAAGCACCTGTATTTGGAAAAGTACTTATATTTGGAAAAGTACTTGTACTTGAAAAAGTACCTGTACTTGTACTTGTACTTGAATATACTGCGTCAGACGTATTTAAGTACCAAGTACAAGCACTAATCAAACTTTGGATTTATAAGTACAAGTACAAAACAAGGATTTATTTATGGTTTTTCCAGTACATTTGTGATGTACTTACCCAGCTCTGGCACATATATCCATTCAGTGAATCAAAAGACACCGGCGAAAGGCCTCTCCGACGCCAAACACTTAGAAATTTTTAAAAAAACTCCGAAAATCGACGAATCTGACACTTCTCAAGTATTCCGACTGCCATGACAGCGTATTATCGCGGCGAAGTTCGTGCTGCTCTCCGACAGCGTACCAACCGAGAATACTACAACCCAATTTCCCTAAATCAGCTGGAGGACATTGACCCCGCGCAAGCATGAACGAATTCATTTCTTCAATTCGGCCCCCCACAAGATTGGGGTGCAATTCTTGAAAAAAATGATTGATTTACTACTTCTAACCTAAGCATCCCCTCGCTTCGCCCCCACCAAAAGAATGAGGAGAATAAAATTTATACGTGGGTCATGTTGCAGTAGGCGGTTGGTAGTGTGTGCAACAGCTGATTTAGTTGCCAACTTCATTGTTTCTACCGTGCAACATAACCTCAGATGTGCGTGAAAATCGTGTTCGGTTTTCGTCGGTTTCATCAAGATTGGATTAATTTTCTTTACCTCCGCAGGCGGAATTGTATTCTGTGAGTAATTCTCTATCTGCTGATACCAAAAACTTGCTGTCAAAACGGCTCTTTCTTAGGGGTAGCTAAAGTAAACAATTACCAAATCTTTGATGCAAGTGGAGAACTTATCTGTGTAGGTTATAGAAATGTACTTTATGAAATAGGTTTCAAACCAATACTTGCAGAGAGCCTAATAGTTAGTAAGCAGAGTAATAATATGGAATTGTGGCATAAAAGAATGGGTCATATTAATTATGAATATTTAAAGAAATTAATTAAGAATAACATAGTTACAGGGCTTAAATGTAAAACTGATAGCTTCATTGGTTTTTGTGAGTCTTGTGTAAATTCAAAAATGCATAAATTCCCATTTGGCACAAGGTCTAGGAGTGATAGAATTTTAAAATTGATCCACTCAGATGGGTGGAGAGTTCTAATGAACTAATTAATTACTGTAATAGCAATGAGATAATATTAGACTATACCGTAAGTTATTGTCCACAACAAAACGCATGAATAGGACATTAGTAGAAAAAGCCCGTTCTATGTTAAACGAGGCAAAATTACCAAAACATTTTTGGGGGAAAGCGATCAGAACAGCTGTGTACATACTTAATCGTAGTGCTACAAGCCGTTTACCAGAAAATAAAACACCGGCAGAGATTTGGTTTGGGAAAAAACCAGATGTAATTAATTTGAGGATTTTTTGATGTATTGCATATAAACATATACCGAAACAGTTAAGAACTAAGTTAGAAAATAAAACCGAAAAATGTATTAGGATAGGTTACGCACCGATGGGTTATAGACTGTGGAATATAAACAAAAAGGAAGTGTGTATTGCTAGGAACGTAGTATTTAACTAAAATAATTTTATTTTATTAGATGAGAACTTGAATCCCGATGAGAATAGAGATGTTGATACTAGAGATAATGACTTATCGTTGCTTCCAAATGTAGATGAGTCCGAAGTAAATGTAGATAATGAATCTAAAAAAAAGGGAGCATAAATAACCTTTTCGACTTAATGACTATGAACTGTATATAGCTTACTCTAGTCTTGTTAATAATGTGCCTTCCTCCTTTGAAGAAGTAGAGTCAAGAAAAGACAAGGGATTATAGAAAGATGCCATAGATAGGGAATTGCAGTCGCTTGATAAAAATGAAACATGGGAAGTAGTAAATAAAACTGAGTTGAATCCAGAGTCAGAGATTATTGATACTAAATGGGTTTTCACACTAAAGGAATACGAAAATGATGTAAAGTCAAAATATAAAGCTACACTGTAGCTAGGGGCTTTTTACAATGTAAAAACATTGATAGTGATAGCATTTATTCACCTGTCGCAAAACTGACGATTTTACGAACCTTATTGTCTATAGGTAACACACATAACTTTTATTTTAATCAGCTAGACGTGAAAACTGGATTTTTAAATGGGGATCTGAATGACATTGTATATAGGGTGTTCAGCGAGGAATGGGACAGCGCGATATCTCGGGAACGAATGCAGATTTTAAAATTCCGAAAACTTTGTTATAAATGTAAGGTAGGGGCACATATTCTGTGATAAAAAGTTTTTAAATTAAACTTAGTTTTTTTAAATGGAATACCCTACCGTTATTGGGTTCTCTAATCTATTTAATGTTAGCTACCAGACCTTATTTGAAACGTATTCAGTAGGATTCAGGATAAAGCAACTGATGAACAGTGGAATTACTTGACCAGAGTTCCAAACTATTTAAAATTTACTAAGGAATTGTGCTCGACTTACGAAAAAAATGAATATTCAAAAGAATTAATATGTTATGTTGACTCTGATTGGGGCTCGGATGCAACTGATCGTAAATCAATATCGGGGTTTGTATATAAAGTTTATGGTATACTGTAGGATGGTCGACTCGTAAACAATCAACAGTTGCTTTGTCCACTACAGAAGCGGAACTTGTAGCATTAACGTCTGCCTATGTGAAGGAATGTAGTTAAAAAATTTAATGATTGATTTTAACATAACAGTGCAAAATATAATTATTTATGAGGACAATAATGGTTGTATTTCTATAATTAAAAATCCAGAAAACATTCGTAAGACTAAACACATTGACTTAAAATATCATTTTGTCGTTGAAAATTATAAGAAAGGATTAACTATTTTGAACCACGTTCCTACCACAGATCAACAAGCAGACATCTTAACTAAAGCGGTAAATTATCAAAAACTTGGGTTATTGTCAAGCAAAATTGGTATTTTGGCGAGGGGGTTGTTGATAGTTTGAATTACTAATCCGCCAAAACTACCATTGTATGAAGAGCGCTCCAGAGTACTGTCAACGGGAAATAATTTGTAACTTTGTTAACAAGGGTCATACTTGAAAACGGTTTTCACTAATTACTTTCTTTCAACATCAGAAATGTGGGATGCTATTAAAAACATTATAAATTGCAAAAAATTAAAAAATAAAGTAAATAGAATATAAATTTTTAAAAAAATTTTAGTTACCCACATAGGTATAATCATTTTAAAACGATATTTGTTTTAAAAAAAAGACACAATTATTATAATATACAGAAATAAGAAAGAATTTTTAAAAGTTATTTGATAGGTGCTGCCACTGCGCCACAAAGTTACACTTCTTGACTTTTTTTGAGCTGGCATCACCGCCGATATCTGCGGGTGCACCCACTGCTAACTCACCCAGAAGGGTCGTCTGTTTTATGATGTATGTATGTATGATGTAGATAATAATCGTAGCTCGAATTGTTAACTTTAAAAATACTGTTACCCGTGCTAAGGAGTGTTTCACACATTTGTATCCTAGCATGGCAGCATTAATAATCCAATCAATTTAATTAGGTGCGTTTTGTGTTTTATTACGAGTATCAAGTACATTCATATTTTCTTCAAAAGCAAACAAACAATATGTTAGGTATTCAGAAAAGAATACAACAAAAGAAAAAGACGAACTCTTTTACTACAGAAAACATAAATTGTATATGTGCCCCTGGATGATAAAACACACCTAGTGTGTCAGAATACGTTTTCGAGAAAAATGCATTTACAGTTATCAACTTCTATTCGGCGTTATCAGGTGGTTTGTACATTCGAATTCGATATTTTGACACACTAGGTATGTTTTATCATCCAGGGTCACATATAATATTCTAATTTCATGTAACATTTATATCTGCTTAGAACTGAAGAAAAATGTGAATGTATATTTGAAACCAGTGGCGAGTTTATTGTTTGAGGTTTCAATATTTTCTTGCCTACAGATGCTTTATTAGAGGATTTAGTGTAAATTATTTAGTGACAATATTAAAACTATTTGTGTGGTTTTGCTTTGTGCGATTGAACAAGTTGCTACAATGGGTGGTTATACAAGAAGAGAAAAGGACTCTAACGGCCGTTATAAAAAATTGTCTAGTAGGAGGAAAAGTCGTAGAAATATTGCTTTACAAATCCTGTGAGTATTTTTATGTAGTGGTTCTTTAAAAAACACTTTTCTAGAGATCAAACAAACATATTATTGATTATAATATTTACTTGAAAAACAGAGCTAGAACGAAAGAGTGTTTCTACCGCTACCGAAATCAGAACCAGTGAAGCAACTGATACGAGACTGGAGGCGATGCCCACGCTTGCGAATAAAAGAAAACACCGTGTTTGATGAAAAGGTTAAGTTACAAACCGAAGACTTGCTCAATGCCGCCTCGCATGTTTTTGATGAACATGCCAAATGCGCCAAAATTAAATATTTTGAATGCCAGCGAAAGGAAAACGAAAATAACGTAATTCCAGAAATGAAGCAATGTGGCTTATATCAAGATATCGAGACGTGTTTCCATAGATTAATACAGAATGCCGGAAGTTTGCTGTTAAATATGGATAACAATGCAGCGGAACATTATAACATTATCAAATGATTGGATATTTTATTTTCAATGAATACATGTTTATAAACCATCAATAAAATTGCTATTTGATACATAAAACTTTGATTTTCTGACAGTAATACTGTTCCACAGTTATTGGCACCCCCTGCCAATAACTAAAACTCGGACAAGTTTAGACACAGTTATTGTCACTGAAATTTTTAATTTCTTACAATATTTTACCAAAGAATTTACCAGTAATTTCTTTGTAATCATTACAAATAATCGTATAAACAATTATAGTTGTTGAAAAATAAAAAATAATCCGCAAAACAAGCGAAAAATAAAAAAATAATAGCGTAATCTTGCTAACTTTGATAACGAAGCAACTTCCTGGACGAGAGACTTACACACTTACACAAAAATAGCTAAATCTCAACTACATAATCATATCCTAGCCAGCAAATCATGAACTCACATAAATAACGTATTATCAGACCAGATTAGTTTATCAGTTCCCCAACAGACAGGGCACTAGTCTTAATATTTATCGAAATATTCACAAGGTGCCAATGACTGTGGGTGCCAATGATAATATCCCTTACCCTACAAAATAAACTGGAACTCATTCACTTTATTCCTTTAAAGAAAGTGAATAAAAAGAAAGTCTAACCACTTGCAAAATTAGGAAAATAAATCTGCAAGTGTTTAAGGAATTTTAATTTAATAATTCAATTTCAAATTAGAATTTTACCAAAAAGTTTTATCGTATGTCCATAGGTGCGCTTAAATTCATGGTGCGTACTTTGCGGGTTGCATATCCTACAGGTTACGCCTGCCATCCCCTCCCCCTCGCGGCTTGAATTTACCTCGTCCATAAGCTGGGTAATGTTCTTCCTTCTTATTAATCTCCTTGGCTCTGAAGCGCTCTTAAATAAGAATTAGCTGTAAGGATTTTTGTAAGTTAGGATAATAAAAAAAAGGTTTTATTTTTGTTTTAAGTAAAACACGTTTTTGTTCTTGACGAATTGTTCTGTGTTTTTGTACTATATAATAATAAAGTTTTTTATAAAAACTATCTTATGATTATACAACTAGAATTTTAAGACTAATTGAATAAGTTTTTTTTACATTTCACTAATGCCCGGTTTCTAAAAGCAATTTATCAAACCGATAAAGTTATGCATTCTATAAATTGTCGAAAGTTGTTTCTCAAACGCTATCTGCAAGTTATCGTAGCAAGTTGGTGTTCTGGAAAGAATTTATTGAATTATATCAATCTTTTCCATTCTTGTGGGATGTTCGTAGAAAGGAATATTCAAATAAACATCTGAAAAATGAAACAATGCTGGCATTAATCGAAAAATGCAAAAGCGTGTATCCTACTGAGGACAAAGAGTTTGTAAATAAAAAACTAAAGAGTTTAAAGTATTCGCTGCGCAGCTTCCGTGTTTTACATAGGTGTATACCTATGAAATGAGACTTTGTTTTTCAATTTTAAACGTTTATTAACAAAAAATGGTTACAAATTTAATCTTCAAAATAATAGCCATCGCTAGCGACACATTTTACCCATCTCTCAGGCAATTTGTGAATGCCGCGCCAAAAAAAATTGGCCGTCTTTGGCCGCAAACCAATCATCGAGCCATTTTTTGGCTTCTTCGTGAGAATTGAAGCGCTGCTCGGAAAGTGCGTGGCCCATCGATGCAAACAAATGATAATCGGAAGGCGCCAAGTCTGGTGAGTAAGCCGCATGCACCAGCGTTCCCAATCGTACGTCTCCACCAATTCCCGGGTCGCTCTTGTTCGATGTGGTGGTGCATTGTCATCAAGAAAAATTACTTTGTGACGCCGATCGGCATATTCTGGGCGTTTTCGGTGTATAGCGCTGTTCAAATCGGCCAATTGTCGTTGGTAGCGTGCACCGTCAACTGTTTCACCTGGTTTTAATAGCTCGTACCAAATCATACCATGCTGATCCCAGAAAACACACAGCATTGCCTTGCGGCCGAAGCGATTTGGTTTGGCCGTTGATTTTGGCTTGTGGCCGGGCGGACCATACGATCGTTTACGCTTGGGATTGGAGAAATACACCCGTAACGATTCGATGCAAAAAAGACTTCCTTTTGAACCGGGAGAGCAGCATTTCACAAGTGGTTTTTCGGTTCTCTTGCTGCCTTTCAGTCAGTTCATGCGGCACCCATCTTCCGACCTTTAAAATCATGCCCATGTCTTTCAAACGTTTGCAAATGGTTTTTTTGGGTCACTCCCAACTGCTCTGCCATCATTTCTTGCGTTTGACCATCATCTTCATTCAACAATGCTTGCAATTCGGTGTCCTCAAACTTTTTCGGTGGCCGGCCACGTTCCTCGTTCTCCACGCTAAAATCACCACTTCGGAATTTTTCAAACCACCTGAAGCACTGTGCTCTGCTTAGAGCATGTCCACCGTAAGCTTCTATAAGCATTTGATGAGCTTGAGAAGCGTTTTTTCTTCAATTGATAACAGAAAATCAACGATGTCCGCAAATCGTAGATTGAAGGCACGAAATTCGACATTTTTAAGAGCGAAAAAAATGCGTTGTTGTATGAAACATCATAAACAATGAATTGAATATTGTTGACAGATGACAGACGAAAAAAATAAGACATTTGGGACAGTTTAAAAATACTCCTAGCGACATCTGTGGTCTAATAGCTGAAAGTCTCATTTCATAGGTATACACCTATTAAAAATGTGCTTGAAATTCTTTTCAGACCAAGCAGGCCGGGATCCCAAAACATCAAAACAAAATTCAAAAATTTTTCTGTCAATTATACCTATAGTGAAGTCAATCCGGGAACACACTGTATATCGGTACTTATTCTCCATTCCGCAAATATACTGTGGCACAGACAATTAACTGAACTAAAATACTTTAAGCGTTAGACGCTGTTTGAATTATCATTTGATCAAGATATTTATGTAAATGTAATTTGTGTTTCAGTAAAACCATATCAGTTAGTGACATGGATACATCCTCATCACCATCTGATCATACAAGTTCGTCAGTCATAGATGAAAGTATGGAAGTTGATCTGAATGACGAAGAAGTTGGAGAACTTATGGTAGGTTTACATCTGACAAGTTTAAACATCAGTTTATAACTCTGAGGTTATTAGAATTTAATCTTTAGAAAAACGTAATTGAAGGGGTGGATGGATAAAGGTGCTAAGTGACATTTTTGCATTTTTTTGAGATTTTAGTGTGGATAAAGGTGTTATGTGCTTTAGTAACCTATGGTATAGCTTTCCTAGCCAATAAAGCGTTAATTCTGAAGATATGAAGTGCATAAAAGTGCTATGTAACACAATTCTTTCGTAAATAGTGTGAATAAAGGGGCTAACATCACATGGCACCTTTATTCGCTATGGATCCTCTAAAATGTACACCGAATTGAATCTTTCAATGCAGTTGGCGCGTTTTGAATGAAAACAAAATACGTTAACGTCGTCATGCTTTAATTTGCTGTAAGGTTTTGTATTCTAAGATTGAAAAATGTTGTCTAGAGGAAAGTTTATGGTGCAGAGAGCACTATTAAATAGTGGTACTGAAGATAGTAAGGTGCAATGCAATAAAAATATTGAACAAACCAAAAAAGTTGTAACTATTTGTAAAAAAATTACTAAAGGTATAATGATTATAATAGTTTTATTTTTTTTTTAATTCTAGAGTCTAGTTTAAAGCTTGTAAGTGATGATAGTTACAGCAACACCTATAAAAGTAACAAAATGAGTAAAGAGCAGGAAGTAAAAGTGCTGACTTTTCATTATAACTTACATTAAAAATTTATAAGTATATAAATAATAGATGACGTGCATCTTGGGGGTATAACAATCTGTCTCTTTCTTATCAAATATAAACCATATTTTTCTATCTTTATTAATTGAAATTTTGTATTAATAAATTAAAATAACCTACAGATTAATTAAGGACGAAAAACATGGTTTGTAATGAATAATAAAGAAATAGATCGTATCCCCAGGGTACGTCAGGTGCACGTTCGATATTGGAACTATTTTAGGTGAAAAGAATAATGATTTACAAACCCGACAAACTGAACTAAAGTCAACTAGTATTTACCAATCTGATATCGATCCCGACGATTTCCATGATTGCTCAGACAGCGATGAAAGTTTTGTCCCTTCCGAACATGAACCAGAATCAAGTGATTCCTCAACAATTGGTAACACAAAACAAGATTCAAAAGACAGATAAATTCAATCAAGCAAAATACAGAACAAGTTTAAGTATGCAAATCGGCATTTGCCTCAATTTATTAAATATGCAGAAAGAAAATTGAAATTATTAAACGAAAAATTCAATCTAATGCATCTGCTCCAAGCCCTGACAAACAAGGCCGTCACAGCAATAGACCTCATAAATTACATGATGATGTCCTCCAGTACATACTAGAACCTATTCGCCAATTTCCAGCAGAATAGCAATCCTAACAAAATGTACCACTCGCCAACTCTGAATATGGCTATCATGCATCGTTTATACATACAGAAGTGCAAACAGGAAATCAAACTTGTTACTTACTTTGTTAAAAAGCCAACATATGTTAAAATCTTTACAACTCATTTTAACTTGTCGTTCAGTAGCCCAAAAAGTGATACCTGTAGCACTTGTGACCCAGGAAATGCTACAGAGGAGCACGAAGAGAATATTTCATCTGCTTTTCACCTTATGCGTTCAGATCGCCAGGAATCACGTGCAAATGAAAATTATTTACATTTTACTGTCGATTTACCAAAGCTGAGTACATCTAAAGCCTTCTACTTACGACAGTTTGGTTTTACAATCTAGGAATACATTCAATTTCCTCGAGTGGCGAAAAACCATACATGCAGACATGGACTGAAGATGTTGCTGGAAGAGGTAGTCATGCAGTAATTAGCTGCATTTGGAATTTCATTGAGAATTATTGTCTTGAAGTTGCAAATAAAGATCACTTAGTAGTTTGGTCAGATTCGTCTAGCGGACAGAATAAAAATTTTTTAATGATTTGTTTCTACCAATATCTTATAACAAAAAAAAATATTTAAAGTAATTGACCATAAATTCCCTGAAGTTGGGCATACATATTTAGACTCAGACAGAGATTTTGGTAGAATCGAAAACATCAGTGCATATATACACCAGAGCAGCATCGCAATATAATAAAAGAAGCTTCTACTAAATCTACAGTTGTTATTGATATGAAACACCATTTTTTAGACTTAAATAACCTGTCAAACAAACTGAAACTGATGCACAGAAAAAAAATACTGTAAATGAAAAAGTATCATTTCGCGATGGCATCAAATGGATTCATATAGAAAAGCACCGCAGTTATTTATACAAGGAATCGTATGATACTCACACTCCTTTTAAAAAAGTATCATTGTTAAAAAATAGTAACAATCCACAAAACCTAGTTAATGATTTTGAACTAACACGACTTGAAAAGAAAACTGGAAAACTATCCGAAGAAAAGTTAAATAATATTAATGAGCAACTGCCTTTTCTTCCCTTACAACACCAATGGTTTTACAAAAAATGTTTGAAGACTAAAGAAGATAACAGTGGTGAACCACCAAAGAAGAAAGGAAAACAAAAATAGTTATTTCTATTCTAGTTATTTTGTTGTTCTAACTTTAAAGAATTTTGTTTTTACAACTCATAAATGTAATAGTTTTAGTTTATATGTACAAAATGTATAAAATAAATATTTCTTTGCGTTCAATTTTCTAAAAAAAACAGCAATAGATGCACACGACACCTTTCTGAAGTACAGTAAAAGTCAAAATCTAGAAACTGGATAAAAGTGCTAAATGCATTATTTTGAAAAATGTGATTTCCTAAATGTTACAGCAAGATACCTACTCTACTTCTCCAGACATACTGAAAAAAACAAACTTCTAGACATTATACGTCAAAAGTAGCACAACTTAAAACTAAAACCAAATTATCTTGAATTTACATATTTGTTACATAGCACCTTTATCCATCCGCCCCTTCAATTATCATTGTCTTATTGTTGCGTATTATTCTTTATTCTTTGCAAAACAAGTGTATTTTCTATTTCCTCAGTGTCTTCTTCATCACTTTCACAATTCTTTTATAAATTGCTGTATATCGATTTCGAAGTGGTCGAGCAACCGTTTTTAATAAGATGATAAGGTCTACCATTTACTGCTTACAAGATCCAAACAATACGACACTGTCATTACTGTTTTGGAGACAACTGATAACTTAACGTTGGACTTTGTTAAAAATAGACTTCTATGAAAACAAATATCCAAATAAATGAAAATGAAGAAATAAATGGAAATGTTCGCTATCGTGAAATAATCATTGGTTCTCTTACCTACCTGTTAACCACGACCCTCTCCGACATAGCCTTCAGCACGGCTCACCTAGGACGCCATGTGGATAAGCCTACCAACACTATGTGGAATGCAGCAAAACGTACCCTAAAGTAGGTAAAACAAACTAACATTCTCAGCCTAACTTTCAAGAAAAATAAACAAAAAGGTTTAATTGCATTGACTGGGCATCAGATAAATATAATAGAAAGAGTGCAAGTGGCATGGTTGTACTTCACTATGGAAATCTAATATCGTGGAGCTCAAAGAAACAGCAAACCACCGCTGTTCTTTCACCTAAAAGTAGACATGTTGCAACAGCTACAAGTGCAGCTGAAATTCTTTATCTGCAAAATTTAGCAGCAGACTTGAGTAGAAAAATTGCATCAGCTACACTCTATATGGAATCAAAGAGCTTCATCTATGATCAAAAACCACGGAACTACTCGTCGTACAAAACACATAGACATGAAACTCCATTTTATTCGTGAATATGTGGCAAAAGGAACTAAAAAAGTGCAGCATGTATCATCTGAATATCGGATATTTTTACAAAACCGTTGTGTTGTGTTAAATTCACTAAATTCAGGAACTTGATGGGAGTTTTAATTCCTTTTGAATACATTAATTTTCTATTATATGTACTCAATATTTGTTTATGTTATGGATTTTATATACTTTTTTTGTATATTGATCCCTTTTTCTGTGACGCTTAGATAACACTTTATTGTATTTTTCTAACTAATGATGTGTAAAGAATGTATGATTTATCTTTGTCAAATACTAATTTATAAAATCTCTAAATTAATATTTGAGGAAATGTATAGTTTACTATTTTGCCAAGAGAATGCGCCACTAGTATCTTTGTTACAGCGTTTTCGATTCATCGCTCTTGGAGTGCTCCGAGAGTGAAATCCGTGATCGATTCGTCCACTCAACTTGCTCTCACTGCAATCTGGTGTTCGGTTGAATTTAGCGCTTGGTTAAAAATCACTCCAGAGTACTCGCTGTTACTCTGATTCACGAAACAGATCAAGACGGGGCAATCTGCATCATTTGCTATATATAACTTTGTTTTCCTATCATAACACCGATGAACGTGTTTTTGTTGTATGTATAGTTCAATTTTTGAATTTAGACCCGTTTAAGATTATCCTGACTGCACAAGTCCACCAGAACTTTAAATCTTCCATTTCCCTTTAGCTCATGCTTTTCATATTATGCCAGCCATAAGCGTATACATGTTAGTTGTGTTGCTGTATGTACCCTTTTCCTATTCATTTATGTTTAGAAAGATAAACAATGTAGGTAAAAGTATTATAAAACGGCTACCTGCCAGCCAAGTGTTAACCCACCACGGCATGAAGAATTCATAAAAACCCGCTCACTATCTCTGCCCTAAAAGTAACCTTTGTTGAATAATATGTAACAATATCTAGGATCTAATTTAAATTGAATAACTAAATCTATTCGCCTTTTAGTAAGTATTTTCAAATTGACTGGAATTAATATGAGAAAGAACACTATTTTCGATGAGTGAGTAACAAAATAATCATAAAACAAAATACTGCGTTAATTATATCCTTAGAGATTTAATTCTTAATGCTTTTTAGGAAATATGTGAAAAATGATGCAATACAAGTCAAATAAAATAAGTTACAGAAAACGATAAAAAGAATTTGACACATTCAAATGTTGTTTACAACTTAACATGTAAAACATTTCGGCTAATATGTAGATGAAATAAACAATTCAAATCGTTTAACATAAAAATAATTTAATTGCTCTAAAATCTACTTTTCTAACTTATGGTTCCCGCGTCATACACATTACAAAAGGAATGATAAACGATTTGAAAAGACAGTAATTCTTGTTATAACGCTACATCACTAATAAAACACATTTCAAATTAGTTTATAAATTCACTTTCGGACTTCTAATTTGAGCTTTCTGGACGACCGTGATGCAATGTGCAGTCCCTTACTTCTATTACAGATAAAAGTCATTTCCCAACTAGAACTATACACTAAAGTACTTAATCTTAAATTGGTCTATATTCAAAAATTGAACTATAATTAGCGGATCATATGAGAAGTATTATTGTTTTGAACGTAAAAGAGAGATGGAAAAACAGCAGCGTTTAGCGTTATTAGAACTTCTTTCCTCTGATTTATCTGAAGATAAAATTACCGAAGAAGTACTGAAAAGAACACCCAAGGAAATTGTAAAACTGGATTGTTTTAAAAAAAACTACTGTCAATTTTTCTAATGAACAGATATGTAGAAAATAGTGATCACTGTCATTACAATTAATAATTTCTTTTTAGTTCAAAGAAAATTTCAGAATCGATAAATCAATACTAGGATTATTAATAGAAAGATTTAAAATAAGCCAATTTTGTCCAACAAGCAGTAGTGGTGGAAAACAAGCTAAAACAGTAGAGACCCGCCTTTTGGCATTTCTACGGTTAACAGGAAATAAATGTGTTATGCGTTGCATTACCTACTGTTCAACATTAGCCTGCCTACATTTGATGTTAAAATGTTTGGTGGAATTTACTTTACAAGGTATTAAAGTTCCACAAACAGACAACGAACTACATGTAACGGAAGGATTCGAACAGGTTTCTGGTTTCCCAAACGCCATCGCTGGCTGCATTGACGGCACATACAGGGTGGCCCAACGAAAACAAAACAGACTGAATAACTCCCACGAGAAACGCAAAAACACGTCGATTTGTATTGGGAGATAGCAACATAAAAGAACGTACCTTTACACTAGCTCCCACTGCAGTATATTCGAGGTACCTTCGTTTACGTTGTTATTTAAACTTGGAGTTTTTCTTGCGATTGAGCTAACAGAGTGCGCTATTATAGCGTTTTTTACAGTACACAGTAAAAGGTACAAACTCTTAATGCACCGACTGAAAAGGCTATACGTTAGGAGTTTATGGAAGCAAGTAACAATAACACAACAAGATAAGATCACAAAAGATCAACGATTAGCAATAGTCTTCCTGACATCAAGGAATAAAATGATATTGATGTAATTTGGAATTTGTTGTAGCCAAGATACGTTCAGTGATAGCTGCACTGAGAAATCTATATTCTAACACAGATTCCCACGACAGATTACGATAAGCAGGAGTTCTACAATGAAATCAATAGCAAAAATAAAATGTAGTTTCAGAAACATTTTTTTTTTCTTAAAACTCCTATTTTTAAATTAAAATGCAATATTAAAGATTATTTCTTAAACGTCTAGACGTATACGTGTTTTAATGAAGACAGAGCGGTTGCGTCCGAAGAAATATTGA
Source organism: Ignelater luminosus (assembly GCA_011009095.1). NCBI lineage: Eukaryota > Metazoa > Arthropoda > Insecta > Coleoptera > Elateridae > Ignelater > Ignelater luminosus. The sequence continues at coordinate 31,433 of VTPC01004392.1, forward strand.
TGTAATAAATGATACAAAACGGAATTTGTTAATAAAATAAGATTTCTAAACGTTGTCCAGGATATTAGAAATTTTTGAAATATATTTATCATATACTTGTAGGTTACCTAATTATTCCCTGTAGTTGATCTTCTTGTTGCCAGATGCCACTAGAGGTATTTGAATGTCATATGTTTCAGAGATATTCTGTTTATTGGTAGTACTAATCGTACTAATTGAGTAGTGCAAGAAAAGTATTTATTTCTTTTGTCGATAAATAAATGTACTTTTCGGTTTAATCAAGTTAGTTGTGTTGTATTTATTTGTGCTTTTGCAATAAATCTTTAATAAATTACATAACTTGCAATGAGCCAGTGGTCATGAAAAATGACCTTTTTTTAAATCAAAATTCGTATTTCTTGTACAATCAAATGAGTGCAAACGGTTGCTCTTTTGGTATGTCTTGCATAGGCTATTTTTTCTAGGCCCGTGTTCTAAAAAACTTTTTGATGCAATTTGTGGTGTCAAAAAGGGCTTTTATTAGCACTAGTGCCCAAAAAAGTATTTCTGAGCACTAGTGCGCAAGAATATTACTCCCTCTGCCCCAAAATATGCTATACATTTCTAAAAAAAAACTACTGATTATGGATGTTAAATAAAAACATAAAAAGTTTTCTATATATGATTTAACTATTTTATATATTAATAGTAGGCGTTGTGTGAATGGTAACTTACTGTCGTTTTAATGACAATTTCTATATTGTCAAAAAGTAATGAAAATTCTGCTACACCTGCTATTCCTTCAGTAAAGGAATTATGAATATCAAAAACATCTTTTTTTAGAAGAAATAACAAATCCACGCAATTAACTGCCGAAAAAAGGAATGGCATACCGCAATTTTTGCTGCAATGTGCCAAAAATAGGAATAAGTCGAGCCTTACTGCGGTATACGAAGTGGCAAGGAAATTTGGAGTTTCTGGCTTAACTGTTTTTAGAATTTGGCAAAAAGCTAAAAACCAATATGACGAAGAAAAAATATCTGCCGATGTGTCATCAAATAAAAAACAATGTGGTCGAAAACGCAAAGATTATTCAGAACAATTAAACAGTTTTAAAAATGTTCCACTTAATCATCGAGGTACAATCCGCAGTTTAGCCTATGCTATCAATGTTCCTAAATCGACACTGTTTCGAAAATTTAAGGAAGGTAGCAATATAAAGAGAATATCGTCAACTGTGAAGCCGATACTTACAGATCAAAATAAACAGGCCCGTTTACAATTTTGTTTGTCAGTGGTGAAACTTAACAAACATTTTGAAGATTTGTATAAGTACTTGCATATAGATGAAAAATGGTTCAATTTAAATATTATGTCACTCTCCATGAAGACTTACACGAGCGAAAGTGCAAAAGGAAACAATTCATTACTAAAGTTATGTTTATGCCTGCAACACCCAGACCTCGTTACGATGCTGTCAAAAGACAGTACTTTAGCGGGAAAACAGTGGGGGAAATAGGGATCTGGCTATTAATATAGAACCAGCCTCAACGTAACAGCAAAGATGGGCAAAAGGAACAATAGTCACAAAAATATATGAATGCTGTAGAATGTAAAAAAATGATACTGCAAAATGTGTTGCCATCTATAAGAAGTAAATTTCCGATTGCATATACAAACAAGTCTATCTTTATTCTACATGGTAACGTCAAATCTCCTACTAGTAAAAATGATGCAGATTTATTGCCGCCAGAAGGATCGTAAAATGGTTGATGTATTCGAATTAAGTGTCAGCCATTTAAAAGTCCAGACCTAAACATTTTAAATCTTCAGTTTTTCAATTCAACAATTCTACGACACCAAGTGTCCCAAAAAACTATTTTGAATGTAGTAAAACCTTAAGTTTTGAAAATCCAATCGCGCCCCCTACTAACGGTCTCCTATGAACCAAGATTTGATTAAGTGTACAAGTGTACGTAGATATGCATGTCCCCTAAATACAATACTCTTATTCCCGGTTCCTTAATGTTGCATATGTGGTCACAGAAAAAAGAAACTTATTGTAAAATATTTAAGTGGGCTGCGTAAATGTTGTTTTTGGTTAAGAATTGAATGTAATCAAAAAGCTGACCCAAAAGCGTAAAAAATCACAAATATTCAAACTGAGTAACTACATATACTGACTTCAAAACGATATAAAACAAGATTTTGCGCTAATAATAAAAAATCCTTTAGCATTTTATCATCTTTCGGTTCCAGGAATCGAATGCCGTTGATCAACCTTTGTCCGAAATTTTTGTTTACTGTGTTATTGCTCCGAAAATGCTATTTTCTAAGGAGAGACCTAATTTTGCAAAATAACACAATTAATTTAGGTAATGAAGAACTACCTGGAATGAAGAGTTCAGAACCTTTTTTCTCAGTGGGCCCGGTGGGACCAGACCTAGGGTCCGGTAATAAGTGGGGCCCGCTCGTGTAAAATCTGTACACTTGCATTCAAAATTGCTTACAGTTCCGAAATGCATAGCTGCACAACGCTGAGCGAAAATCGGTGCTTGTAACTTGTATATCTGTCAAAATAATCTTTTCTGAAACAATAGAGAGCGAGTTAACTAAAGTGTAAACCATGACCACTTTCTCGTGACAAGATACTGCTACGTCTTGGTTCGCAGGGGCGTAGTAGCGATTCCAAGGGCAGCTAGTTTAATTAAAATGCGGGATCGTAGATACGAATGATTTATTAGGAATAGGCAAGACGTACAAATGGATAAAAGTATAAAGCAGTTGGCACAACAGAATAAAAGTAATAAGCAATAAAAATAAAGTTAACTTCCATGATCATCGTAGGATCGAGCAGTATATCTTCTAGGCAGACTCGTTGGTTGACGGAATGAAGACTGACTTGAATACTGGATTCTTAATGAATACTCCTTGAAGGTACAGGGTATTTATACAAGTAAAGAAGATCAAAACATCCTGTACTTTCAAGGGATATAGATCATCCGTCAACCACCGATATCCTGCATAACGAGGGATGTGGTAAAGTGTTATCATCAATAGCTTCTTATTATTCTAGAGAAACTGAGTTCACCTTGACGTCTTTGGGATGACAAAATATGTTTATATTTAGAAATGTTTTCATACTGCTTAATCCTTGCGTGACAATACTACACAAAAATATGAAAAATCTGGGTTTGTCGAAGCGGACAATCGCCAAAGAGCTGAGATATGCCACTTTGATTGTCGTGAACGTTATTCGGGAGCTCAGAAAACGTTTGAGCACTAAGAGAAGTCGAAATCGGATCGTAGAAGTAAACCGACTGATCAGAAGCTAGCTAGAAAGATGAAGGCGCAGCCTACTTTAAATTTCAACATTTCCCTCCAAGATGAAGCCAAGAGACTAAATTACTTCATTCGCTAACCAGAAGGTCAAGAAGTAGTCAGAATCTCAAACCTATGCAAAGTCAAGCCGGCCCCGTTGTAAAATGCTAAACGAAAACAACGGCGGCAACATTTTCAACGATATTTCTTGCTCTGAAAAGCGTCGAGCTAAAAATTCTCATCGAACCTTGACTTTGATAAGGGTACGATATATGTGTCTGCAGAGGAAAAGTGTCATCGGCAATAAAAAACATGGGAAACGGTCATTTGTCTTCCTGGAAGGGTTGTTCGTTGTAAGCTATTTTCTTGCTCATTAATATACTGTGAAATTTCGCTAGCTCTGAAATCTCCTCCGTCGCAAACTGCCATTAGGCGTCAACAACTGCCATCAAAACAATACCATGGTGTCCTTTATATGTGGTTAAAATAATAGCTCCCACTGTGTTCAGGAGCTTGGATAACATGTTAGCGATCAATGGCACCCAAACATTTGGGAATGTTCCATTTTGATATTAATATATTATAATATTAAACTCATTATTTATTTAACAATTGTTTATACTTTTATTATCTTACAGTAATAGTCCATTTAACGTGTTTATAGGAAACCGCCTCAGTACATATAGATGGCCAAGAATTAGATAATGCGACAGCTGTAGCTATTTCTAAGAAGGTGAGACAAGATGATATATGATATATTTACCGATTTTTCTGTATATACGAAATATTTTCATGCTGTTGAATTAGAACCTACCGGTGTTTTAATTAGGGTTTATCGTGGGCCTACAGTAAGTCCAAAAGGGCAGATTGAAGTTAAAATTAAGATAGGAGAAATCGAGAAAAGTAGTAAATTATTGGTAGTTGTGGGAGCTACTAAGTCATTGTTGGGTCGAGATATGTATACTCATTTTGGCCTAAATTTAAATAGCAAAACTGAAATTTTCTTGAAAGATGTGAAGGTAAATGAAGTAAATTTAGGTGACGTTCTGGAGAAAAATTTGAATAAATATTCAGATCTTTTTAAAAATGAATTGGGAACATATAAGGATGAGTTAGTTAGACTAGAATTAATAGAAGGGGTTACATCAATTTTCAAAAACCTGTTCCTATACCTTTTACATTTAGGGATAAAGTAGTAAATGAATTAAATCGTTTACAGCAGGAAGGAGTTATAAAAACGGTAGAGAATTCAGCTTGTTATTGTGTTAAAACCTAATGGCGGTGACATTAGGATTTGCGCAAATTATAAGGTGACTATAAATAAATATTTAAAAAACTGCAACCATCCGCTTCCCCAAATTGGGGAAAATTTTGTTGCATTGCAAGGTGGTTAATCTTTCACCAAACTCGATTTCCTCAATACTTACAACCAGTTAGTTTTAGAATATGAAACGGGTGAATTGCTTTCTTGGAGTTCTCCGTTTGGCATATACAAGGTTAAGAGGTTACCATATGGTACTAAGCCAAATTTTTCAGCGAATAATTGAGAAAAGATTACAGGGTTGTAAGGGAACCGTGAATTACCTGGATGACGCGATGGTGACAGGCAGGAATGAATGTGAGCCCTTGAGAATTTAGTAGAGGTACTTGATCATTTACCTAAGTCAGGCTTCAGGATCAACGCAGAAAAATGTAGATTTTTCCAAGATGAGATTTGTTACTTGGGGCATAACATTTCGGCCCAGGGTTTGGGAAAAGTGCAGGCTATTTCGAAACTATCTCCTCCCAAAAATAAAACAGAGGTTAGAGCTTTTACTGGCCTTATGAATTATTATTCTCGTTTTGTTCCTAATTTGGCAGACAAGCTTAAGCCTCTATATGGGTTATTAAAAAACAATGCTACGTTTGACTGGTCGGTTAAATCTCAGGAGGCCTTTGCATTGGTAAAAAACCAGGTTGCTTCAGAGAGTGTTAGTACATTTTCACCCTAACAAACCATTAAGGTTAGCGTGTGATAGCAACGAATATGGTAATGATGTCGTGTTACCACACGTTATGTCTGACAAGAGTGAACGACCTATTTTATTTATATCCAGAATTTCGACAGAGACAGAAAAGAATTATGCGATGGTGTGTACGGAGGCATTGAGTATTTTTTTGGGCGTGTCAAAATGAGTAGCCGGTTGAAAATTTGAGATCGTTACTGATCACAAATCTTTGCAAATGTTATTTGGAGAGCTTAGAAGTTTGCCAAAAATGGCTTCGGGTCGACTTCAAAGGTAGTCGCTATTTTTGTCCGAGTTTGATTATAGAATCCGGTATATTAAAGAAGCAGAAAACAAGGTAGACGCCTTAAGTAGACTTCCCTTATCGATTAAAGAAGACGATAAGTTCGATCAGTTAGATTAGTTAAAGTTTCTAGAGAATGTAGTTCCTATAGATGCAGTTCGACTTAGACCAGAAACTAGAAGAGATGTGTTACTAGGTCTAGTGTTTAACTTTATAAGGAATGGTTTTTCTGTTCAAACTGATGATTTATTATTAAAACCATTTTTCACTAGAAAGCACGAGCTTCACATAAATGATGGTTTGTTACAGATAATGGGAGCCCATTTTGCTCTGATGAATTCTCCAAATATCTCCACTTCAATGGCATAAAAACCTGACCTCTCCACCATACCATCCAATCACGAATGGTTTTGCAGAACATTTAGTAAAAACTTTTAAAAATAACATTTTTAAAGCAATTAAAAGTGAAAGTCAAAATGTTTTACTTGAAACTTTGATTAATAGATTTCTTTTTCACTACAGGAATTCCGTGCACATGTTAACTGGTGTAACACCTGTCGGTTTAGTGTTTAAAAACAAAATACGAAATGGGTTTAGCTTAATGTTAGAAACCAAAACCGAAAATAAAGATAATCTTGCTAAAAATTACTAAACAAACTTCAGGAGAAGATTGTTTGTTATGTATTGCTGAAAACTGCAGCCTCACAGTCTCATTAAGGTAGTAGTAATGGTTTATTACCGGCAATACATTTGATGAGTAAAAAACAAGTGAATGCTTGATACTGATGTCTTTGATAAACATGAAAGCTCCGTTTCTTCTGATAGTAATGATAAAAATGCATTGTTACCTAGAACTACTAGTGTCGGTAGTGAACCGAAGTGTTAAGTGTCATGTGAGAAAGCTATAACCGCTAAGACTAGTGTTTGTGACAGACCGCCTCGAACAATAAAACCTCCACAGATAGACTTTATTTCTGAGGGTGGTATCCGAGCACACTTCTATAGCAACCGTTATGTGGAACGCACCCTTTGTATTTTGAGATCTGTGTATAAAAACCGTATGTATGTCATTCATGTACTTGAATTGTGTTCTGACCGCTTTTGTTTGTGTTGTTTTACAATATACGTTTATGCAGCTTATTCCTATTTTATTTCCGTCAGCAGTAGACGTTATTACATTTAGCAGTAATTTTGCATGGCTCACTGTATCAAATGCTTTCGCTAAATCCAGAAAAAACTGCAGCATTTTGGTTACCTAAATCTAAACGTTTGTAGAGTCCTGTAGTTGAATTCGTTATTGCATTTTGTGTGAACTTACTCTCACGAAAATCTTATTGTTTAGATAAATAAATATCTACAGTAAAATGATTAGTATCTTACATCTTAATAAAGAATTTCTGAAAAGTATAAAAGCAATTTTGATTCTAGTGCAATTTTAGTGATGCTTTAAAATCTTTTACATTCTCTATCACTTTAATTGACACAGGAAGTTTGCCAATAAAAAAAAAAGTAATGTAAATCTTCACAACCAGTAATCAATTGCTATGCATTCAGAATATTTGGAAAATGTAGATAAATGTGGAACCTAGAAAACAGAATTTTCCGCAAATGGTTACGAAGAACACAGATACAGTTCAGTAAATGGCTTTATAGTTTTTCAGAATATTCGACATTAGCATCAATACACTTTTGCATACGCTCAAACCAATTTTCGAAGCATTGTTTCCAATATAAAGCTGGTACCTTAGAAATCAGTTGCCTAAATGCCTCAACGGCTGCTTCAAGTGAAGAATAACTCTCACTACGCATCTTGTTTTTGATTGTCGGAAACAGAAAGAAGTCATTTGGTGCTAGATCAACCAAATACGGACAATGCGACATCAACTTCACTTTTTCACTGGCCAAAAAGTCGACAGTTTGTAAAGTTGCGTGGGCACTTCCATTGTCATGGTGAAGAAGGATGCTCCGACTTAGATTGTTTTTTTCTAATTTCACCGATGACTTCCGGCAAACAAATTGTTGTGTACTAATCAGCGTTCATGGTTCTTCGATCCACTAAAGCTATAGTTGCCACATGTCTAGAAATACGAAAAATGAGCGATCATTTGCTTAGCAACACTGCGCGAACGAACAACTTTTGTTGGTATATTGAATTTAATAGTTTTCTTGAGTTGCTCACTTATGACAAACATTAAAGTATTAATGACGCCTTTATAATATTACAATTTAAATTAATTTAATTAATTTTTGTTTTACCAAATTTACATATATGTTCACGTGCATATGTTAAACATCCCCCAGAGGAACATTGAGCTTATTTTAATAATATTTTTAAAATTCCACCTAGATGACGTGACCTGACGAGAATTACATGATCAAATTAGTTCCAACTATTGTGGGTTTCGACTCACCAGTGGATTGTTGTTTAGTTTCAGGCTTGTATGAGTAAATCCAAGTTTCGTCACCAGTCACAATGTTGTACACTAAATTTGAATTATCTCGCTTGAATGTCTTCAGCATTTCTTTGCACCAATTCACACGATTCTTCTTTTGAGCTTCACTCAAATTATGTGGGACCCAGCGACGGCAAAGCTTGCGTACGTTTAAAGGATCATGTAAAATCATGTGTATTGCTTTCATGTAATTGCCTAAGGTGATCCCTATTTCACCGTATCTTACATGCCAATGTCGCTCAATCATTTCACGCACAGCATCAACGTTAGTGGCTACAATAGACGTGGATGAACGACCTTCACGAATTTCATCACTGAGAAAAGAACATCTATGCTGGAACTCAGCAAAACAATTATAAACGGTTATATTCGATGGAGTTTCCTCACCAAAAGCCGCATTGACCAGTTAGATGCATTGTTTAGGTGTTAAGTTGCTTCGAAAAAAGTAAAAAATCACTGCTCGAAAATGTTCACGTGACAGTTCCATTTTTCCACAAAATTACTTTTTCCAAAGCGCTATGTAAACAGAACTGATTAGCTTGGGTACGAACTGTCAACTGAATTATAGGTTAGAAGCGACAAATTCTTCGAATTTGACAATGGCAGCAAGCTCATACCACCGGAAGTACCTGATTGCAGAAATTTTTCCAGTAAGCCTCATACTGATGTATAGTACGGTTTTATTATGCATACCTAACTGGAATACATGAAGTACACAGATCACTGGCAAGTTTTGGAATCCAGAAGAATTTGGTATCTGAGATCAAGTCATTTGTTCTTCCACGCAATACTAGTTTGAATAGCTAATAGTAAGTACAGCGCAGGAGTCGTCAGTTTTAAGGTTTTAAGTTGTGGAACGCAGAAAAACCTGGAACCTAAAATCAAAATTTATTTTTTATTTTGCAAACAGAAAATAATTTTTATACATACTTGGTTAGTATTGTGTAGTATGTTAAAGATCTGTGGCAACAAGCAGAAGAATGTATAACCTAAAAAAATTAACTTTGAAATCATGGAATTAGTTGCACATTTTTATTACTAGTGACACATAATACAACACATTTTTTTTATAAACCTACCTGCTTAATTTCTGTTGCTAAATTATTGTAGATAGAAATAGTTAATTGCAATTCTTTTATTTCTTCTTAATCTTTGAATTGTTTTCAACTGCCATATTTTTGTTTTACCAAATTTACATATATGTTCACGTGCATATGTTAAACATCCCCCAGAGGAACATTGAGCTTATTTTAATAATATTTTTAAAATTCCACCTAGATGACGTGACCTGACGAGAATTACATGATCAAATTAGTTCCAATTTCTCAATTCCCTAGACTGCAGCGTAAATAAATAATTATGAAATATTGTTTTTGTTAAATACTTAAAACTTAAGGTTTATTGTAAGTTGCTCTAATGAAGCTTACTGGTATAATATATTTAATATAAAAGAAATATCAGAGTGGATGTGTTATTAGAGGAAAGGATAGAATTTATAAATATAATGCTAAGAAAAATATTATATGAGTATTACATTCTTCTTGATTTTTACACATATGTTTAAATTACTGTATTATTCCAGGCTTTTGATGACGATATATCAACAGAACTGCCAAACCAAAATCAGGAATATCCGATGGAAACAGAGAACATCTTTGTGGAAATTCAAACTTCAAATTCTGTTTTCACAGAGGAAACACCGGTTGCTGCAATAAATAGTTTGCTTCGTGTAAATCAAGAACAACCTGAGTATCACAAAAAGAAATTGATACTTCTAGAGAGAGAAGTAGTTGCAAAGGAGCAGCTTGCCCAAAATATTGCTGCTCTTACAGAAGCAATGAATAAAGAATAATATGTAGTAG